>JAPJBO010001453.1:0-44200 GCA_030068145.1 Diplonema papillatum | reverse complement strand
ATGGCGACTGGGACAGAGAGATAGCGCAAGATAGAGAGTCCTCCTTGTGTGGGATAGTCATGCCTTCGCAGTCCCAGGGCCTCTACTCACCTGCATACGGTCGTCGACTGACCTTTCCCGAGACGAGTTGGAATGCGGGTACCATCTTTCCGGAGATTTCTGGTTCCTCCCCGTACTCTACAACTCCCCACATAAGTGAACTTCGACACCGAAGTTGACACACCTTTCAATCGGGTGCACGAATTCAGAATTCCTGGGTTGACCCACTGTTTCCGATGCGGCCTTCCAACCATTGAAGGCTAACCTCGGTTGCAAGAGCGGTGCTCGTCGTTCGGGGACCAGATGGGGGAGCCGACTGGGTCGGCCCGGTTTAAACGTGACTGCTGCAGCCCATCGGGATCGGGAGAAGGTCATCGGGAGATGGCGGGCGTGAATACTTCTTGCCCAAACCAAAACCCAAGAAGGAATTGGAGAGTTTGACATAAGAATGGCAAACTCGTGGTACCGAAGGTTGCAACCGCAAACAAAAGAGCCAGATGATGGTTGAACCTGCGCACATGCGATCAGCTGCAATGAAGAGATCCGTGAAAAATAGACCCGAAAACGAAAAAGTATGCGCGTGGTTCGTGGGTCCGTGCATGATGCAGGGCACCGGGTGTGGAAACCACCAGGTGGGCATCGAGCAAGACGGGTATCGACCCCCTGGTTGGTAACTTTTTCCCGCTGGTCCATGTAGCTGACCTTTTTCGACGAATTTTTGCTCGCAACCTCCCTGTCGACTCTAGGCAGGTCCTGCAGGTTTTCCAGCAACTGCTGGTTCGCCTTGAGGCCCTCCGAATCCGCAGGCTGCAGGGTATGCCTCAACAACTGCCTAGGAGTCCACTAGCTACAGTTGGTAGATGCATGCCGAGTCCTCTCGCACGTGTCGAGGTGAGGGTCGGAGGAGGAGGAACACGGACGGCTCAAGAGAGCCGCGTCCGAAGCACACTAGCACACCGACCTGCACATCTGTACACAGCTCACCCACTTGCCCGCCCATCCACCCACCCTTCTACCCAACTACCCAATCCATCCACCGACCTGCCCACCACCATCCACCCATCTGTCCACTCAACTACCAACCTGTACACCTGCCCACCCACCGGCAGCCCCACTTTTTCCCACCAAATTCGGGCTGAGTATCGGGTAGTTTCGGGGAACTTGCCAGGATCCCAGACCAGGTGGGTTTCGGTCCCCGCAGTGTCCAAAACAAAAAGCCCATGGGCATCCCGACATACTTCCAGCAGCAGCATGCACAGCAGCCGGCTACAGTTAGCGGGCTTGCGGTCATCCTCGCCTCTGCACTGCCAACAGGAGAAGGAAGTTTGTAAAATTGTTTCAAGTGTCTTGCTTGAACCTGAGGGGCGTTCAATGCAGAAGTTTGAGCGAATGCTGAGGAAGCAGCGGTGCCTAGACACAGCGGCCATTCTGTCTGCCATGCGCGAGAAGGACGTTTCCCCCCAGATGACCTCTGTCTGCAAACCCTTAAGCATGTCACCCCCCTTGAGTATGTCACCCCCCAGCGGACTTTTGCACGGGGGTCGGAAACTCAAAAGCCGACTGCTGAAGGTGAAAAGTGGGCTGTACTTCGATTCAGCTGTTACCCACTTAAAGCCCTGCACTTAAACGCACACACAAACACAGGCGGAGCGGGCGAGGGAATAGAGTTGCTGCAGTGAGAAGCCGCAGTCGATTGTCGGGCAACTCCTGTCTCTGCTTGATGAGCCAGTCGACTTGCTGGGTCACGGGGGGGCTTGAGGGACACGGGAGGGGTCCATTCATCTCGATACATCCGGGGTGGGTGCCGGAACGAGCGCGTGCCGCTCCAATACCACCCCCTCCTTCTCCCCCGTCCCCCACTTTTTCTCGTTCCGAAAAGTCGGCGGTTTAGCGACTCATGTTTGGCGAGTGCCCTGAAAGTTCTTACGCGCGAAAACGCATCATCGAGAGGGGTGGGGCGCAGAGAGACGCATGCGGTGTTGGAGTAGACCCCCTCCCCTTTACACGGCGTGCTACAGCACGAGGCGGGGTGTTAAACTGTGTGCAGTCCATTTTGCGGTGTGTGGCACACCCGCGAATCCAGTGTGAAATCCGGTCCCCGGATGTCACACTGGATTTGCGGGTGTCCCCACACCGTCACTTTGACCGCACCGTAAACTCCCTCCACCCGGTGCTGGATGCCACCGTGTACTCATTCCGAAAATCGGTGTGGTATAGCGACTCACGTTTGGCGAGTGCCCTGAGAGTTTCTAAGCAAAGACGTGTCCGAGCTATTGTCCCCAAGCCAAAAGAGAGTAAAAGAGTGAAAGAGTACGTACAGTAGTGAGTAGAGAAGAGAACGAGTGTGAAAGAATGGAGGTAGCACGGACTACCAGACCAGCGGAGGCCACCGCAAAGAGGGGGTTTTTTTTTTTCTCCTTTTCTTATCCCTCAAAACCCAGCACCAATAACAACGACCCGGGAGTTCGTTGTTTCCGTGGTGAACCCCGCTTCCCTATACACCGGACGTCTCTCGCCCTGCGCGGCGTGCTGCCTTTCGGAGTTTCTGCACTTTCGCACTGTCTGACGAGAACTAAGTGTCCAGTTTGAAGACGTTCGCGCCGAGCTCCTTACTGGTTGGAAGGTCTGCGCCAGATCCCCGTCCTTGCAGGGCAGAAGAGCGTCTCGATCCCGCGCAGGGCAAGACGGTCCAATTCTCAAATCTAATCTTGGGATGGATCTCGGCCGCGAAACACCCGGGTTCGGTCTGAGAGGACCATATAACTTGGGTTAGCAGATGCACAGAATCTGTGGCGAGAATGGTGTCATGCTTTCGCCTCTTCAGCTTGTCTTTCGCGCTCAGGCGCGCTTGGCGCTTCGCTTCTCTTTCGACTGCTCGTCCAGCTTCATCGGCTGTGCGTCGATATCTGCTTCTTCACGGTGGACCGTATAGAGCACTTGCACACGAAAAAGACGCAACATGGGATCACATGTGGATACAGCTAAAAACCCCGTGCGATCACATGGTTTACCACATGTTGTCAACACGACGTGTGCAGTCACTTGTTATTTCTATAACAAGTGGGTCGTGTTCCCAATATCGGGAAGGAAGAAGCTAGATCAACACGGCGTGTGCAGTCACTTGTTATTTCTATAACAAGTGGGTCGCGTTCCCAACATCGAGAAGGAGAAGAAGCTAGACCTCATCTCGTGTCAGTTACACGGTGAAAACTTCAGCACCGGGTGGGGGAGTTGAACTGCGCAGTGGTGTAGCACACAGAAATCCGGCCAGACACCCAATTGTGAAATCCAGTGTGATGACCATGTTTTTACGCAAAAAAAAAAAAAAAACGACGGTAACACAAAAACATGGCACGAAAGCCAGAAAATAATGCGAAGGAAGCGGCAAAGCCCAAGCCGAAAGTCCACCACACATTCGACTTCCTCAAGCCGTCGGCACCTCGGAGCAAAGCACCGAAAGAAGTAACTGCGTGCTTTGAGGAGACTTACGAGCCCTTGCCCCTATTTCTTTTCGTTGCAGAACGAAGCAAAAAAGAAGGTTGTCACCGGCAACTGAGTGAGCGAATTCTCGCCGGAAGCAAAAGAGCGAGGGGAAAATATGTTGGAGCCATTCACATGTACCCCCTGAAAACGACCTGAGCTCGCTCGATGGCACCCTTTGATCAAGTTCACACTAATCTGAAATCCCCAACCCGAACTACTGAACTCGATTACGCTCGACATCTTCGATCAGGCAAGGGGTGAATTGGCACAATTTTCTTGCCCGGAAGGCGCAGTTCCAAGGCAAGGTGTTATCGCTTGTCCCGAAAAGCTGCCGCCCACGGGCTCGGATCGGACGTGCAGGATTGCCGAAAGGGAATCCAAAAACGATCTTCATTTTTTTGCCTTATTCTTCTTCTTTTTTTTTTTTGAATTGGTGACTTCAGGACTGCCGACGCGTCACTGCTGCTGTGTGCGCTCGGATTGGCGCCGCTCAAGCGGCCACCTTATGTCACTCGTTCGTTTGTAAAGATTGCTCCGTTCTTCTCCCTGACTTGTTCCCGGATTAGGATGACACATACTACTACTACTACTACTACTTGAATTGGTGACTTCAGGACTGCCGACGCGTCACTGCTGCTGTGTGCGCTCGGATTGGCGCCGCTCAAGCGGCCACCTTATGTCACTCGGTCGTTTGTAAAGATTGCTCCGTTCTTCTCCCTGACTTGTTCCCGGATTAGGATGACACATACTACTACTACTACTACTACTTGAATTGGTGACTTCAGGACTGCCGACGCGTCTCTGCTGCTGTGCGCGGACCGGCGCGCCCAAGCGGCTACCTAAAGTCACTCGTTTTTGTTTGCAAAGATTGCTCCGTTCTTCAGGCCTGCATGCCCCATCAAAAGCAATCGAAAAGAAAACAAAAGAGCGTGTCACCACCTTGCGCGGTGTCACGGGATGTTTGGCAGCCGCTGCTAAACAGAGGCAGTGCGTGCTAATCCATGTGGTTCATGTACTTAAAAGAACTCAATGCTAAACACACGTGCCCGCCCTCGTGCTCGCCGACTCAGTCTCTGGAATCACAAGAAAGCCAAACCCCGCTAGCTCCACAAATGCTCGACCTTGACGACGCAATGGCAGGTGACGGCGTCATCCGATAACCTGACTTTCAAGGCAGTGCATGTTAATCCACGTGGTTCATGTACTAAAAAGAACTCAATGCTAAACAAACATAAGGTGGGCGGCGCCGAAGCTTTACCAGCTTCGGCTGACACCATTTGCGCACTTAACCATGGTTAAGAAGACGACTGAAAGCACAGACACAAAGATAGCTCAAAGCATTTGCAAAATAACACGAAATGCCTCTAGGCAAAAACCCGTTTTCACACTTCTTCCCGGTTTGCTTCCGGACTGACGACACATACTACTACTATGTGCAGCCTGCCGTCGCAGATGCCACAGATGGTTGCTGCATATCAAGTTCAAAGTTAAGAAAAAGCGAGGTTAAGAAGACGACTGAAAGCACAGACACAAAGATAGCTCAAAGCATTTGCAAAATAACACGAAATGCCTCTAGGCAAAAACCCGTTTTCACACTTCTTCCCGGTTTGCTTCCGGACTGACGACACATACTACTACTATGTGCAGCCTGCCGTCGCAGATGCCACAGATGGTTGCTGCATATCAAGTTCAAAGTTAAGAAAAAGCGAGGTTAAGAAGACGAACGAACCCCTATAGACGCAATTATAGCTCGAAGCATCTGCAGAATAACACGCCAGGGCAGATACCCGTTTTCACACTTCTTCCCAACTTGTTCCCGAACGAGATCGACACATGTTACTCCTGTGCGCAGTCCATCGTCACAGATTGTTGCTGATAACAAGTTCAAACTACTACGACTACCTTGTCATCAAACTGCACACCGGACGTGAAGCGCGCACCGGAGACAAAAGTACGCGGGGCAAGAAGCGACCGAAGCTTGACACGACGCGTGCAAAGAGGTAGTCTGTAGCGGCTTGTGCAGTCTATCGACACAGATGGTTGCTGCATAACAAGTTCAAACTACTACTACTACTGATATGGTGACTTCCCTTGCCGCTGTTGCGATTTCCACTCAAACTGTAGTCAAACCGTGACAAAAAAAAAAAAAAAAAAAAAAAAAAAAAAAGGTTTCGGCATCAAAAGGACCTTTTAAGACGCTAAGAGTGAGGGAAGACGCAACCCAATAAAATGAAAAGTATGAGAAAGAGGGAAAGAGAAATAAATAGCCGAAGGGCGCCCATCATCTTGGACCCAAACAAAGCTCAGGACGGGGAGACTCTGCCTGAAGGAATCAACCACCCCCGGGTGGGCTAGTCTGACACAAGTTGTCAACAGGAAAAAAAAAAAAAAAAAAAAAAGAAACTGCTCGGTGCATGTCCCGTTTCGACGGCCGTCGTGCCCATCGTTAAAATGGAAGTCTTCCCGCAAAACGCAACAACCCATGCCTCACTGGCCCTCACCGCCCCCTCGCAAATTGCTGTCCTGTCTGCAGGCACTGTTTCCGCCCTGACCTTTCTCTGACTGGTGGGCTGATGATATGGTCTGCTAAAGAACCGACCCCCGGTATCGGTGCAGGCGGGACAACGGTGTGCAGAGCATCCCAAGCATGTTCTTGCAAACCCACCCGTCCCCACCCCCAACTCTTTCCGAATTGCGTAATCCCGTATCACAGCTTGCTCCGTTGTGCCTTCAAATATGTTTCGTCGTCCTTTTCCCCCTTTTTTGCCCCCCCCCCCCCCCCCCCCCCGGGTCCGCTTCGTTTACTTTTGGAATCGGTTCGTTTCTAGTTTTGGAATCGGTTCGTTTCTAGTTTTGGAATCGGTTCGTTTACTTTTGGAAACTTCGTTTCTAGTTTTGGAATCGGTTCGTTTCTGGGCTCTTTTTGGGCTGATTTAGCTTGGGGAGTGCTTCGTTTACTTTTGGAACGTTCGAAACTAGTTTTGGAAGGTTCGTTTCTAGTTTTGGGTGGCTCGTTTACTTTTGGAACCGGTTCGTTTACTTTTGGAACCGGTTCGTTTCTAGTTTTGGAATCGGTTCGTTTACTTTTGGAATCGCTTCGTTTACTTTTGGAATCGGTTCGTTTACTTTTGGAATCGGTTCGTTTACTTTTGGAAACTTCGTTTCTAGTTTTGGAATCGGTTCGTTTACTTTTGGAATCGGTTCGTTTACTTTTGGAATCGGTTCGTTTACTTTTGGAATCGGTTCGTTTACTTTTGGAATCGGTTCGTTCACTTTTGGCTGTTTTTGCAGGAGTTACCACAGTTTTCCACAATTTCCATACTTTTCAGATTTTGGCCATATTTGCCAGATTTTGGCCATTTTTTGCCAAATTTTCCAGATTTTGGCCATTTTTGCCAAATTTTCCAGATTTTGGCCATTTTTGCCAAATTTTCCAGATTTTGGCCATTTTTGCCAAATGTTCCAGATTTTGGCCATTTTTGCCGGATTTTGGCCATCTTGGCCAAATTTTCCAGATTTTGGCCATTTTGGCCAAATTTTCCAGATTTTGGCCATTTTTGCCGGATTTTCCAGATTTTGGCCATTTTGGCCAAATTTTCCAAATGGCCATATTTGCCAGATTTTGGCCATTTTGGCCAAATTTTCCAAATGGCCATATTTGCCAGATTTTGGCCATTTTTTGCCAAATTTTCCAGATTTTGGCCATTTTTGCCGGATTTTGGCCATCTTGGCCAAATTTTCCAGATTTTGGCCATTTTTGCCAAATTTTCCAGATTTTGGCCATTTTTGCCGGATTTTGGCCATTTTGGCCAAATTTTCCAGATTTTGGCCATTTTGGCCATTTTGGCCAAATTTTCCAGATTTTGGCCATTTTTGCCGGATTTTGGCCATTTTGGCCAAATTTTCCAGATTTTGGCCATTTTGGCCAAATTTTCCAGATTTTGGCCATTTTGGCCAAATTTTCCAAATGGCCATATTTGCCAGATTTTGGCCATTTTGGCCAAATTTTCCAAATGGCCATATTTGCCAGATTTTGGCCATTTTTTGCCAAATTTTCCAGATTTTGGCCATTTTTGCCGGATTTTGGCCATTTTGGCCAAATTTTCCAGATTTTGGCCATTTTGGCCAAGTTTTCCAAATTTTGGCCATTTTGCCAAATTTTCCAAATTTTGGCCATTTTTGCCATTTTTCCGATTCTGGCCATTTTTGGCAGATTTTTTTTTTGGCCATTTTTTGCCAAATCCATTATTGCTATGTTTTTCCAAATTTTCACACACACACAGAGCTAGCCGATGTCTTGTCAAATGAGTGTCACTATGCCAACCCTTCGCTTGGTTGGACTCCCGTTTTGTCGTGAACCCGTCGGTTGCATCTGCTGCTGTTACTGACATTCGTAAATTGAAAAGGAATCGGAATCTTCGCTCTTCCGTTTTGTGCCGAGGAAGGGCACGAGTAGCCGGGAAGAGTCGGCTGGATTCATATCGTTCGAATAAAACAAAACTACGCGGTTCTTTCCATTTTACCTGAGTTTTTCCAATGAATGACTATCGGCCCTTCCTTTCGAACTTCGAACCGAACCATATTTACTTTGTGTGCGACATAACCCATGACCTGTCTCTAACTTGCGTCGTGATATAGTCGATTGTTGAAAGATGAATGCCTAGTGGAACTCATTCAGCTTGTACTAATTGCATATTCCTTGTTTCGATCCGGTACGAAGCCTTTAAGCATGAAAACGAAATCTAGTCTCACCCCAAAAAGGAAACAAGATGTCCACTTCTTCAATGGAGGCTTTGCTTCGGCTCGTGGAGTTGAAGCAGGCGGGTTACGTGAGCGAGTCTGAATTTCAGATCATGAAATCGGACATTTGTATACAAATGCTGCGCGCAACAACGCCGGCCTGCCAGCCGCACTCGGACCGCCCCCTGTCTTCGAAACGCCACCGCCCATGCCTGATCCGGTCGTTCCACCACCTCCACCTGCACCATCGCCAGTCACCCCCGCGCCTGTTGTCACACCACAACCATCACCAATCACACCAGCGCCTGTCATCCCACCATCACCAGTCACCCCTGCGCCTGTCCCACAGACACCAGCGCCCATGCCAAGCACCCAGGCACAGGAAGGGAGTGCCACAGAGACTGGCCCAAGCAGAGATGACACACCACGACGCACCCACCTTGCCAGACCGGCACCCTTCACCTCCCTCGCAGCAGCCGGGGCCAACCCCCTTAAAAACCCCGGCTGGCCTCTCAAAAAAGAGTCTAAAAAAAAATTGTGTTTCCGACTGAGCGAACGTCGCCGGAAACACAAAAAAAAGGGGGAAAACGCCACCCAGGGTCACAAGGCCTGGGCGCATGCTGCAAGGCCGTTGCGAGCTGTTGAGTGACCCTGGGTCGGAGGAATATTTCTGATGGATGCTAGCTGGTTGTGTACTGGATCGAAACAAGCATTGTAGCTATTTTAGACTATTAACACTGCATTCTTATAACTAACTAAATTCTTTCTATCCTAGCGGCTATTAGCATACACGATAACCGGATGACATAAAATTGTCCGCAAATACACACAGCAGATCAAAGAAAGGGGGGCAAAGGTGGAAAATGCAGATCAAACGGGAGTAGAATGTGCACACGCTTATCCGACTCTTGACTTACTATGCCGTGTTCTGAAAGCTGTCGAGGGGCCCCTCCATAGGTTCTCGCATGATTCGTTCGCCTTTGTAACACTATCCGTTTGTAGTACGCTTCGCAATTGTGTTCTTGCACTCTAGCCGAATGGCGGGTGGCGGATTTCCGCGCTCGGGCGCAAGACACAATTATGCTGCTTTTGCAGTGCAAGCCGAACCCGGTTCGCGACTTCGGTTGCGGTAAAGTGTTACAAAGTCTTCGGCTTTCAGATCCGGATACGCGTATGCAACAGATAGTTAGAGGTCACTTGAAGGATACCCGTGTGCAGCGTTCGAAAGAGTTTGCGTATCTGGCGTCTTTTTTTTGGGGGGAACTCTTTCGACCCTCTTCGCAGGTTCGTTTCTAGTCTTGGAAGGTTCGCTTCTAGTTTTGGAAGGTTCGTTTCTAGTTTTGGAAGGTTCGTTTCTAGTTTTGGAAAGGTTCGTTTCTGGTGGTCGCAGTCGATTTTTGACACGATTCCCTTGGAATTTCGGCCGATCTCGTTTTAGTTTTGGAAGAGGTTCGTTTCTAGTTTTGGAATCGGTTCGTTTCTAGTTTTGGAAGTGGTTCGTAACTTTTCGAAAAAGTAAACGAACCACTTCCAAAAGTAAACGAAGCGATTCCAAAAGTAAACGAACCGATTCCAAAAGTAAACGAACCGATTCCAAAACTAGAAACGAAGTTTCCAAAAGTAAACGAACCGATTCCAAAAGTAAACGAACCGATTCCAAAAGTAAACGAACCGATTCCAAAAGTAAACGAACCGATTCCAAAACTAGAAACGAAGTTTCCAAAAGTAAACGAACCGATTCCAAAACTAGAAACGAACCTTCCAAAAGTAAACGAACCCCACCCCCCCCCCCCCCCAGGGGTGGCCCTAAGCGGCCAGATTGCGGAGTCGTTGGCAGAATCTGACCTGACCCCCCCCCCCCTATATACAGGCTATTTTCACTGTGGAGGGGGGACGCTACCTGTCACTCTCTAAGGTGGTCACCACGGTGGCTGGTCAGAAAAAAAAATTTTTTTTTTGGCCCAAATACCCCAAAAACCACACTTTGAAAATTTTTTGTGGGCCCACTTTTGCCAGGGAATTTTGACCATTTCACCTTAAAGAATTCGACCACCCAGCCTCCAAGGCAACTGCACTGTAGAAGGGGGGGGGGGGGCATAGATGGAAACATAAAACCCAAAACCCAAGGCCACCAGATACCAAGTATTTGGTGGCAGCCACTACTGGCTGGCTGGTCCCGGTTCCCGATCTTGAATATACCTTCGAATCTATACGAGCGTAGCCCGGGGGTTTTTTTTTTGGCACCAATCCTTCCAAAAGAGAGGGGGGGATCCGGGGGGCACCGCCCCCCGGCCGAACGGTACGGTACAGCGTTACAGCTCGTGTGCAGGAAACACACAAGCTTCGCAAAATTCCAACAGAATCTCGAGGCTTCACCAACTTTTACACCCTCAGCTACGACACCTCCATTTTGATATCCGGAGATGTCCCCACCCTGGAAACCTTCAAACTTTGAAGGAGACACTTGAATTTCATTGTTTCGAGTTGTCCCCACCAAGGAGACACCTCTATTTTGACATCCGGAGATGTCCCCACCCTGGAAACCTTCAAACTTTGAGGGAGACACTTGAATTTCATTGTTTCGAGTTGTCCCCACCAAGGAGACACCTCTATTTTGACATCCGGAGATGTCCCCACCCTGGAAACCTTCAAACTTTGAGGGAGACACTTGAATTTCATTGTTTCGAGTTGTCCCCACCAAGGAGACACCTCTATTTTGACGTCCGGAGATGTCCCCACCCTGGAAACCTTCAAACTTTGAGGGAGACACTTGAATTTCATTGTTTCGAGTTGTCCCCACCAAGGAGACACCTCTATTTTGACGTCCGGAGATGTCCCCACCCTGGAAACCTTCAAACTTTGAGGGAGACACTTGAATTTCATTGTTTCGAGTTGTCCCCACCAAGGAGACACCTCTATTTTGACGTCCGGAGATGTCCCCACCCTGGAAACCTTCAAACTTTGAGGGAGACACTTGAATTTCATTGTTTCGAGTTGTCCCCACCAAGGAGACACCTCTATTTTGACATCCGGAGATGTCCCCACCCTGGAAACCTTCAAACTTTGAGGGAGACACTTGAATTTCATTGTTTCGAGTTGTCCCCACCAAGGAGACACCTCTATTTTGACGTCCGGAGATGTCCCCACCCTGGAAACCTTCAAACTTTGAGGGAGACACTTGAATTTCATTGTTTCGAGTTGTCCCCACCAAGGAGACACCTCTATTTTGACATCCGGAGATGTCCCCACCCTGGAAACCTTCAAACTTTGAGGGAGACACTTGAATTTCATTGTTTCGAGTTGTCCCCACCAAGGAGACACCTCTATTTTGACGTCCGGAGATGTCCCCACCCTGGAAACCTTCAAACTTTGAGGGAGACACTTGAATTTCATTGTTTCGAGTTGTCCCCACCAAGGAGACACCTCTATTTTGACATCCGGAGATGTCCCCACCCTGGAAACCTTCAAACTTTGAGGGAGACACTTGAATTTCATTGTTTCGAGTTGTCCCCACCAAGGAGACACCTCTATTTTGACGTCCGGAGATGTCCCCACCCTGGAAACCTTCAAACTTTGAGGGAGACACTTGAATTTCATTGTTTCGAGTTGTCCCCACCAAGGAGACACCTCTATTTTGACGTCCGGAGATGTCCCCACCCTGGAAACCTTCAAACTTTGAGGGAGACACTTGAATTTCATTGTTTCGAGTTGTCCCCACCAAGGAGACACCTCTATTTTGACGTCCGGAGATGTCCCCACCCTGGAAACCTTCAAACTTTGAAGGAGTTTCTGCTCTTCGTATTGTCTGACGAGAACTGCCTAGAAGAAGTTTCTGCTCTTCGTATTGTCTGACGAGAACTGCCGAGAAGAAAAGGAGAAGTAAGAACACGTCTTTGTAACTGATAGCACTAGCGCAAGGGAATGTTGAGTGACTGCCTTAACCCGGGGAAACGAGCTTGGGCGAGGTCACCGGGGGGTTAGGGAGGGTGGGAAAACTTGAACTTTCTTTGAACCAACCACACCCTGAAGGCTGTGTGAAGTTCTCTGATCGACTTTTCGTGGTACATCAACTCCCTCAGTGAAACTGTGAGAGACACTTGAATTTCATTGTTTCGAGTTGTCCCCACCAAGGAGACACCTCTATTTTGACGTCCGGAGATGTCCCCACCCTGGAAGCCTTCAAACTTTGAGGGAGACACTTGAATTTCATTGTTTCGAGTTGTCCCCACCAAGGAGACACCTCTATTTTGACGTCCGGAGATGTCCCCACCCTGGAAACCTTCAAACCTTGAGGGAGACACTTGAATTTTATTGTTTCGAGTTGTCCCCACCAAGGAGACACCTCGAAGTCCTGATGGATGGCATCCGGTTCTGGAACGTAAAGGACCGAAGGGATTGTGGCGGGCGCCCTAAAAAGGGGACCGACTCGGAGGCGGAGCGGAACCGGAAGACGTGGACATGGGTAGAGGCCATGCATCGCCGAGGGCAAGACCCTGCCGTCCAGCGGACCGTCGACGAACTGCGTGAACGAGATCTCGCGCATTGGCTCGGGGTAAAGGGCCTCCGGGGTAACATCGCAATTGCCAGCATCGTTGCGGTTCTGCTGATGGCTCGCGTGGCAGGTCCGACTGGGCAGCAGCCGGTGGCCCGCCCAAGCATCACTCCATCCGCGGTTTCTCGATCGCGAGTTACCCCAGACGCCAACGCAGCTACCTCATCGCCTGGGCAGCAGCCGAAAGCTCGAAGCACCCCTTCCGCGGGTGCTCGTTCACGAGTTGCCCCAGCCGCCAACGCAGCTACGTCGTCGCCTGCCAACACTGCTCAATCAAGACCTGCCACTTCTCGGCCAAGAGGGTCCACATCAGCCTCTGCAGCGCCGTCTGCCGTAGCAGCTCCATCGCAGCCTGCATCTGCTTTGCCTATTGAGCTCCCTGTTGTTACGGCTTCAGCGAAAAGAAAGCAAACCCACCAGCCCGATACACTGCGAACACACAAACGCCTCTGCACGACATCGGCCACTCAACCCGCGCCGTCAACAACTGACAAGCGTTCCTCAGCAGCTGTTCCCGCAGTCCCACAAGGCAAACGCACGACACCGGCCACTAAACCCGCCCCGTCAACAACTGACAATCGTTCCTCAGCAGCTGTTCCCGCAGTCCCACAAGGCAAACGAAAACGTGCCTCGTCATGCCCGCCCTCTTGTCCGCCGCCCAAGGCCATAAAGCGAAGCAACGTGTCGTCGTCATCATCATCATCATCATCAGCATCATCATCATGTTCATCGTCGTCGTCGTCATCGTCGTCTTAGCCATACTGCCGTACGTACCCCGAGTCCATTGGTACATAAAATAAAACTGTTCTGTTTTTCAATGTGCCGTAAATCATTTTTGGTAAAACGAAGACGGCTTGCTTGCTAGGACTTTTCACTTTGGTTCCCACCCTGACCTGGAACTGGGGAAAATTGAAAGCACAGCTTCGGAGTTTCTTTCCTTGTCTTGCCGTTCGGGACGTTGTCCGCAAGCATACTCTGCCTCTGATGATAGACAACGTCGAATGTTCCGGCTATCCCATACGAGTTGAAGGTTCGGAGGGGTAACTTGCGGGGAATGATTGTATTTTGATATTCCCGCAAATATACGCCACATACTGTAATATTGTATAGTTTTCGGGACATCCACTAGAAGCACTGGGTTTCCGAAGATCAACGCGAAAAAACGCCGAAGGCGTACCTTGGCGTACCGTACCGTCCGGCCGGGGGCCTTGGCCCCCCGGACCCCCCACTCTTCAAACTTTCACAAAATCCGTGAGGTGGGCCTCGAATTCTTCTAAGTACAAACGCTGGTGTCCTGGACAAGCCCCCCCCCCAGGAAACATAAAACCCAAAACCCAGACCGGCCAGATTCAGTTTCCACCCCTGGGGGGGGGAGGGGGGGGGGGGTCCCTTGCAAAGTCGTTGGGGGCCCTCAGGGTAGTGTCAGCACTGCCCCCCCCCCCGCCCTCCCCACTCTTTTCTTTCATATTTTCTTTTGGCGTGCAGTGCAGCCAGTGCTGGGGTGTGGCACACCATGAGTTGTTCATCCATGGGCAGTCCGTTGCGGGCGGATCTGGCAAGGCCCATCGAAGGTCGGGAAAGACGGCACAAAAACGAGCGAAGATGCGACGACTGCCAAGCCCCCTTGGCGTCACCTCAAGACGACCTCAGGATGCTGATTCCGACACTTGGTGTAGTGTACCTACATACTACCTCATACTTCCAACATCTGATGTAGTGTATGTACCTCCATACTACCTACATACCCATTGGATAGCCCTTGAGCATGTACATACGTGGGTTTTGTGGGCTTATGTAGTGATACCACAGTCCTCAGAGGCTCAGAGGGATACCAGCCGATTCGCTCCAGCATTGCCGGCAAGGTACTGCACTGCTCGCGTAACGAAACGACAACTAATGCAGATTAGTTGGGGGGGAGGGCAGGGGAAGGCGACAACGGCGGGAGAACATGCTGCACATTACCCGCTCCTCTGAGATTTCTCAGCTGGCAGCCTCCTCAAGTGTTTTCTACAAAAGCAGGCGTTCAACAGAATGCCGAAGCAACTCGAACAGGTCGGCCCCTGAGGCGCAAAGAAGCTGCACATCATCAAGAAGTTCTACAGCCACTCGCATTGTGACTTTTTTTCTTCTGGACAGATTCCAGTGCGTCACCTGTGCTTCACTTAAGTACGACGCGCGAACCGACGCAAACGCGAAGAAACGAGCGAAGGGTCATCCAACGATGGCTCCGGCCGGGAGGCCACAACGACACTCACTCGTAGGCCGCCTCCGCGGCGGCGCAACAGACGCGTTCCATCTGCTGTGACGTAGACACGGAGTGTGCATAGTGCGTTGCTCAGGGTAGTCGAAGGCCTGACAATCACACTAATGCACCAGTCCATTCCCCACGCGGGGGGAGATGGCCGTGGAACCCTCCCCCGGGATGACGAAGGCCGGGGAGAGCCGGGGGCAGTGAAGTAACGAAGCCCGCGAACGGTGGGTGGTGACCCCTCCGAACAGTCTCCCTGGCCCTGGCCCACGCCTGATGCCGCAACCCCTTAACCCGGGCGGCGGCGCTTTGGCATGAACCAGGAACCTCAAGGGGAGCAGCGCGAGAGGCATCATCCACGCTTCAAAGGCCCACACACACTAATGCAACAAACTTACAACTTAAGTACGTTCAGGCACGGCCCAGAGACACACATTGATTGGAGAACAACATTTTTTTTTTTTTTTTTTTTTTTTTTAAAAAAAAAGGAAAAGAAGGTGGCGTGCCCGTCCTCATTTTCTTTTTTTCCCGCATCATAAAGGCGAGGCTGCGGGGGTCAAACCCACCCATCTCGCCTTCGCTGACTTGAAAAGGCACTGGGTGCCGGGAGTGGCCCCTTCGCGATACGAACGCGATTCTCCCTCTCCCTCTCTTTCTCTCTGTGTCTCGGAACGGCACACACTTCGAAACTGCAACAAACGCTGGAAAAGGTCAGCGCAGTATGTCCACGAGAACTGCAGGCGGGTGGAGAGAGACTGCAACACACGCTGGAAAAGGTCAGCGCAGCAAACCCCCTGTACACAAGAACCTTGCGGGTTGCCCTTCACTGTATTGTGCAGGCTGAAAAGACGTAGCAGCGTGTTTTGGTGGTTAATCAAACGCGTGTAAACCCAACCCGAAAAGTGGGTGCGGCGCCCCACGTGTGGCCCTATTTACGCTCTTTTTGGGCAAACCCCAAGGTCCTATGGTGTGGTCGGTGGGCCAGTTCCCCGTAGTTCCCCCGTAGTTCAACATGGGGGGGGGGTGTCTTTTTTTTTTTCGTTTCTTGTTTTTTTGCCGAGTGCTTCAGGGATGCAGCTTTGGGTCCTGGAGAGCGTTTCTAAGCTACTTTGCACTTTTTCGTCACAAAATAAGGACAGTTTCGGGTTATTCGAGCGGATCAAAATCAAAGACCCCAGGAGACAAGCCACCTGGTCCAGGCCAAAATCGGTGAATTTCGGGGAGTAATTCCTTTGTGGCGACCACTTTCTGCAGTCGGCCCTGGCGAAGGGGGGGCGGAAGAGCTACAAAGGTGCAGTATTACGGCCCCAACTTGCGCAGAGCGCCATGTGCTATGCGTGCCCCGAAGAGGAAGGAATAGGATGAGAAGGAAGGACAGACTGGGAGTCACGGTTTGACAGGTAGTGACAGGATCAGCTGCGGTAAGGAGAGCGGGAAATGTTCTATCAGAGGCCCCGCGCCGGCCGGGTTTCAAAGCGAGACCGGAGACCTTCGCGGCGGTCGGAGGAGAGAGGTGGTTCCGGGCACTGCAGTATTGGCTGGATGGGATGTGCTGGTCGGTGGCGGGTGACGTCTCGATGGTGGAGCTCGCCGTCGACTTTGAAGTGTGCACCGAACTGGATCTTCCGGGCAGTGTCGTAGCGACGACGGACGGGACACCGTTGAGCATGTGTGCGAGGGTACTCGCAAAACTTTTAAAACCCGTCGGGGATGCGCTGGAGCGAAACGGGCGACGGACCGCTTCTGCCAGACAGGAAACTGGAGAAGATAGGGTCGCTGAGAACGGTGGGAGCCCCGCCGTGCCTCACGGGGTACGAGATGAGGCCGATCTTCCGTGGTGGTACGGAGACGATGGAAGTGCTCGAGACACAGCTGACGACGGCACGAGCTCAGCGGCGAGGCGTGGGGGATGGATCTTTTCCCTACGTACGGAGGTGGAAGGGCGGAGCGTGCGGCGAGATGGGCGGTGTTCAACGCTACGGAACACGAAAAGTGGAGTGAGCGGGAGTGCCACGAGCACCAGAAAGTGAAGTGCGGCGTATGAAAGCGCCGGTGCAGCAACCGATGAACCGGACGAGCAATCGAAGAAGAAGCGAGGCACCAAACGCGCGCCTGAGCGCGACGATCAAGTCGAGCTAAAGAGGCAAAAAAAGCATGACACATCACGTACGAAGAGATACCCGCGACACCGCAAATCGCCACAGATTATCACGGTTGTGATACGAATCGTTTATTGTATTTTATTGTATTTTTATTGTACAGATTTTCGTATATTATTGTATACAATACTGTACAATAATACAATAATTTACAATAATTTACAATAATTTACAATAATGTACGAGAATGTACAATAATTTACAATAATATACAATACATTATTGTACGACTGCAGTCCCAGCGATGCTGATGCTCCAGCAGCAATCAGGCACTCTTCTGATATCCTAGAAATGACGGGAACTGCCTCCCTTTTCTGCAAATAGAACACATGGCCCACGGTTCTGAGGCCAAACTCCTGCAGAAGGGAAGAAACTCCACGAAAAGGTCAACGAGCAAACTGGGCCGCAACAAGAAACTGCCCAGTGCAGTTAAACAACTGCGAGATCGAGAAAGGATTGAGCAGAACAGCAAACTCGAAAAGGCTTTCCCAGATGTTGAAGACTGGAATACACAGTCCGAGCATTTACCAAAAATGCGCGTACTCCATAACCTCTTTTAGGCGCATCAGGCGCACCTGGATTTACCACCCAATTCAAAAAGTTAGTTTGCAGAGATGTATATTCCGTTGCGGGAAGCTTCTGACAGCTATCTCGCTGCGCTCAATTGCCGCAGATATCTGAATGAAAGGGGCAGTATTTCCGTTCACTCCCTGGAGAGCATGCTCGGTCGGGGAAACGAGAAAGAACAAAATGCGATGTATTTCACTTCCCTGCTGCGTTCGACCCTGAAAACGTCGTTTTGAAGCAAACGTCTGTTTCAAGGGTCTTCACCTCGGGAAACCTTCACTTCAATTTCCGGACTGAACTGAGTCCGAAGTGAAGATTGTCGAAGTGAAGATCCACCAAGACGTCCTCCTCGCCAAGACACCTGTCGTGGCAACTGCCTTTCCGAATGCTTGTCGCTTTTTCTGGTAGCCCATGATATGGCACCTGCTGCATCTGCACCCTCTTGAACTGCAACGCTGTCTTTTTGCGCTCGAACACCCATGACAAAGACACCATGTTCGGAAGTCTGTCGAGTTCATCGGGTCATTCCGTGTAAAACCTGTCGTGAACCTTCCACACGCCTTACCCCCTGCACCACTGCGTGTACAATAATGTACAATAATCGTACAATACAATAATACAATAACTGTACAATAATGTACAATAATGTACAATAATATGCAATAATGTACAATAATGTACAATAAAATACAATAATTCTTGGTCGGCGGGGGAAATACAATAATGTACAATAATCCATTCGTTTCACAACCGTGATATTTGCATTCTAACCCAAACTATCAGAGGCCGTCGCGGTCGAAGACGGCAACCCGAGCGAGGAGTAAGGTTGATAACCAGAGTGACAGTCATAATGGCTGGCTGAAGGCAAGGTTGCGTTGCAGGAGGAGAAAGTGGTGCTTGGCCGAGGATAAGACGGCTATGGCCGCAGGGACAGAACAGAGAGACAGTGAGTCCTTCTTGTGGGGTAGTCGCGCCTTCGCAGTCCCAGGACCTCCGCCCGCTTGCATACAGCCGTCGACTGGCCTTTCCGACGACTTGGAATGCACCGGAGAGCTTCCGGTTTCTCCCAGAGTAGGAGCTGATGCAAACGCCACCTGGGCTTCTGAACGTGATTGCGGATCACCTTCTTGCCCAAACCCAAGAGGGATTGGAGTGTCGGAATGGCGCGCAAGGAGAGGCGCTGGCTTGTTTGCTTCTTTCGCTGGCGAGAGGGAGACTTCGGACACGACAAAGCCTTGGGTTCTTCGGGCTCTGCATCCTTCTGTTCCAGAGATCGTAGAGCAGTTTGCCCACAACAACATTAACCTTGAATGGCATGCTTCGGGTGACCATTGCGTGCTTGTACTGGTCCTTGAAAACAATCGCGTTAGTCGTGACGGGTGGCAGAGGCCTGATCGAGATCTGCAGGATATCTTGGACAGCCCACAGATAGTAATGGCACCACGCAATCAAGAGTCCGGTGATAGACGAAAGGATGTGCTTGAGTCCAACTTGTGTCTGCATGGAAGGGAAGCTGATAAGAAGTTACTTCTTGATAAACTGCATGCCCTAGCAACTGAGCTTTTCCTTCAGACGTTGAAAGGGGCCCGGTAGCGAGCTTTACGTAGGTTCCTGCAAGCGTGAGCCAACCGACTTCTGCGAGTCCTACGATAGCGTTCGAGTCTACTTTCCAACGAATCCTTCATGTCACGGCGCCACGAAAGCACCACCCCCGGCTCCATTTTTCAAGAGGCTTGGCCCTTCTGTGGAAAGCCCAAGCAAGAGGAACCGTTTTGCTCACTCCAAAGCTCCCGGTTTGGCGCCGGTGCGTGGCGTTTGAAAAAGTCCACTACAAAAAAAAAAAGACACCCCAAGGTCAGTTCCCCGTAGTTCCCCCTGGCTACACCGACCACACCATCCTATGTACGTTTTTTTTTTTTTTTGTGCACTTTTGCAGCCTGTTTTTTGCACCCGTTTTCGTTCGTAGGCTACACCCAGAACTTCGTCCTTTGGCTTGTTTTGACTGGCCACGTTCTGCCCTCAAGACTTCTGTGTACTAACGAGCAAAAAGAATGAAAAAGGCGAACCATACTCGACCACTTGATTGCACTACTTGTGCCGAAGAAGATTCAAACCCTTGCTTCATGCCGTGTCATGGAGTTGCGGCGTACGGCGTTGGGAGGGTAAAATATTTCGGGACAGAGGAGTATCGGACTCTTCGCGCTTTCGCTTTCTTTCTGTCGGTTGTGCAAGAGCTTGTACCAGCGGTGCCGCTAAGATCATCACCATCACCACAACCGGAAGTTTGCCAGGCCTCCGACTACCCTGAGCAACGCACTGAGCAACAGTTGTAGGGGAGAGAGTCAATGCAAGTTCCAACAAGAACTCGGATGGCGTTGAGCCAAGGCTTGCCAATATAAAGCTAAAGACCTTCAGAGACTTCCTAGCTTGGTCACGAAGTATCTGTGACCATTTCTTCATCAAACGAAGCCATCGAACCGAGCCACACAGCATGCTGCGTTGCATTCCTGCCGTCATAGCGCGGAATCTGTGACCGGCGCCCGTAACCTGCGCCCGGCGCCCGCTTTTTCTTTCTTTTTAGTACTACCAATCTTGCGGGTTGCCCTTCAATGTATTGTGCAGGCTAAAAAGACGTAGGCAGCGTGTTTTGGTGGTTGATCAGAATTCCTTACCTGAATATACACAGGGTAAATACAAGTGGGAAAACGATCAACCGGCACGCACAAACAAAGCTCCAGCTCACACCGAGACTGGGGTATGGGGAGGGGGTATGGAACACACTGCTCCTCTCTTTTTTTTTCTCGTTTGACGCTATCAGGACCATGCCCAGAAGTTTCCATAAAAAAACCCCCCACCATCATTGTGTCCGTCCCCCTTTCCCCCTTATTATTTTCCACGTTCCATGTCAAAACACAGGGCTGAATCCACACCTTAGTGCTCACCAGCGCATTTCGACTCTCGATTGGTGGCTCGCTGACCAGTATCGATCGAGTAGTTTCGTCCACTGTGTGATATGCGTGCACAACGCAAAACAAAAGAAGAGCAAAAAAGTTTCTGAACAAAATAAGAAACCGCAATCCGAGAGGACTCGATTGCGTCAAGCGAGGAGGGGCTCTGTCTAAACATTAAACTAAGATTTTTTCCCCTTCATGAGAGGCAGTGCTCTGCCTAAACATTAAACTAAGATTTACACACATTATACTACGACCCCCCCTTAGGGCAGTGTTGACTGGATACGTTGTGATACGCGTATCAGCCAAAATGGTGATACGTGATCCGTATCAGATACGTGTTACGTTGCTGATACGTGATACGTGCTGAAGGCATGCGGATCCATGTGGGGTCTTTATGGGTTGGAGGTGTGACCCGCTGGGGCAAACCCGGTAACTCCTCCCCCTGCGAACAGGCAGGGACTTGCTTCGAGAATGTCCACCACCACCACCAACAAACAAACTCTTGGCGAGCAAAGTGGAGACGCTTCTCACGTGAATATTGCAAGAGAAGCTGGAGTGCCACGCTTGCCCTGGAGCAATTTTGGCGTTGCAACCCCCTCGAATATGATCCAGGAGAGGGTGCATGAGACGAGGAATAGTGGATGTTATGCGATCGGTAGGGAATTTGACAGCCGAACCAAGCCGTGGTAGCGATACTTTTTCTCTTGCGCTATCTTTCACTCTTCTGGCCCCCATCGGCGCAACGGCGCAAGGATCACCAGAGGCCACCGTATAATACGTGTTGGCTTTATACGTTGTGATACGTTGTGATACGCGTATCAGCCAAATCAGTGATGTGCTTGTGCTTGCATCCGCATGGAGAGAAATAAAATGCTTGGCACCACGGTGTAGTTGTACAAGTTGAGCAAGACGCAGCAACAAGCCATGTATCACTTGCGTGCGGGCGAGGAAAGGTTTGAGGTTCGGGAGTCGACACCCCTTCACAATCGTGAGCCAGCCCACCCCAATAATCCAACGGACAGTACGAACCATGTTGTAGCTGGTTCACTCCGAAGTCTCACCCAGGATAGCTAGAACGAAAACAGGAGTTACGCCAGGTAAAGCGAATGGTTGGAGGCATTGGAGAAATTGCTTCCTCGACCTATTCTCAAACTTTAAACGGGCGTGAGCTCGGGGATACTCCATTGAACCCTGACGTACTAGAAGAAACAACCCACTACCCTGCGTTGTTCGTACGTGCACTTCCGCACCACACAAAGTCCCTCAGTGGGGTACTGCAGAAGTGCATCGAATTGCCTGCTGCCGCGCAAATTATTGCCACAGATTCTGTGTTCTCATAAACTGCTGCTGTCGGGCAGCAGGGCACTTGTCCAGGTGGGTAGCGTCGCCTCCCCGATGCGAGCTGATTGTTGGATGGATGCGGGCAGCTGCACCTTAGTACCACCGACACCCTCCTCCGGGTGCTACCAGGTTACGCGCAATCGGGGGTTTGCAACATGATGATCGATATCCCGCACCCACCCGCACCCACCCGGCGTTGCCTGTGGCTGGTCTTTGTAAGGGCTGCCTTGATGTTACTTTAATCAAACTCACACTAAGCTGAAACTGCTGCGTGTTCATGACAGTCCTATCAATAGGGGGCGACCCGGCTCACAGTCGTTGTTTCATACCGCACCGTTTTCTGCTTAAAACCGCCCAACCCGCACGGTTCTTACACAATCCCTCTTTTCACCCACGTCTTCTGTGGCTGAAGTCCACGCGTGTACGACGGATGGGCGGCTATGAATCTGCAGAAAGGCTAATCGTAGACGGCACTACGTCAAGCAGATGTATGCTCGTGCCCCCAGTCACGTTTTTATTATATTAGGTGCCAACCCAGTCCCCCCCCCCCCCCCCCCCCATCCCTTCAATTCTCTCTATGTCTTTCTTTCCACCCTCCGCCTCCCCCTTTTCGTAACATGCATCACGTACTTGCCATTCAACAAAAGAAAGCACTTGCCAAAAGCCACAGGCGCGCACTTGTCGCGTGGCTGCGCGTGCTTTTTGCGACAATTGCTGCAGGTCTTTGCGGCAAATAGTGTGGCAGGCACGTGCCGTGTACTCCAACACCGGGTGAGGGGGAGTTAAACTGTGCGGTCCATTTTTGCAAGGTGTGGCACACCCGCCAAATCCAATGTGAAAACGGTACGGCCCGACCTGTCGAGTTGCTTCGGCATTTTTGTTGAGCGCTTACGCCCGCCACTAAACCCAGATTCACCTGTGTTTCGTGTGGGCTACAGCACATTTACCTCCTTTGATCTTTTGCAGCTGGCAGCATCCTCAAGTATTTCCTACAAAAAGCAGGTGCTTATCACTCATTCCACGAAAAAGTGTCACAGATTTCGGCTTTTTTCGGACTTCTGCCGAAAATTTCCATCTGCAGGTCCGAAAATGGTCGGTTTCGAGATTTTGAGGACACGTTTGAATCCGTTGAGGACAGGGCTTTCCGAATATTTGGTCGGATAAAAATTTTGACCGACCCCCCCCCCGGAAATGGAGGTCGGCACCCGAAAAAATGGGGTCCTGGAGATCGGTTTTTTTTCTCTCTGCATCCAGGAGGGGGTCAGATTTTGATCGCTGGGCTAGCTGGCAGCTTGCCCATAATCGCGCATCCCAGAACTACTCGAAAACCAAAAGATTTCCCAAAAAGACCTCGAAAATAATTTCCAGACGGCTGCTTTTCACACCGAAAAATCGCAAAAAAAAAAAATCGGACCGGGGGAATCGAACCACGGCCTACAGGGGCCCAGGAGGGTGCGGTAACCGTTAGGCTATGTTGCCAAACCTCGGGCCAAAATTCGCTTTTAGCGCCTGCTCAGTTGGAATTCTTATCGGAAAGTGCGAGATCGTCATTTACTCGTTTCCAGTGTCCCAGGACGGTATTTCTGCCCTACGGGAGCTTATTTCGCCCGGTTTGCGAAGAACTCAAAATGAGTCCAAAATTCTCACTCCGCAGTGAACAAAAGATTTCTCCGCCGTTTTTTTAGCCCATGGTCCAGAGGTTAACACACCCACACAGGGGTTTGGGGGTCGGTGGTTCGATTCCCGCCGGAAATCGTTTTTTTGGGTTTTTGAAACAGCCCCAAAACCGACCTTTTGTCCATCTGCACGCCAGATTTTGGTCGCCACGCGAGCCGATTGCTTGCCCATAATCGCCAGGGATAGCTCTTTCCATCCCAAAAAAAATTTCCCAAAAATTCCAAAAATTTGACCCAAAACGGACTGCTTTTCAGACGGAAAATCTGTGACACTTTTTCGTGGAATGAGTGTTATACAAAAAAAAGGTGATCGCACTGCTTTCACACTGGATTTGTGGTTGTCACACCGTTTCATTCGCGCTGGGTTTGCGGGTGTGTGGTCCTTTTTGGATTGTGTCTGGCGCTCTCTCTCCCTTAGGGTTGCCGCCCGAGGGAGAGCCGAAACTCGACGCCGGTCGCTCCGGACTGCACCAGGAGAGAACGCGGCGGATCACAAAGCACCCACCCTGCGCCCAAGACCCGTGCACGGCTACCGTAGCACCCTCCATGTTTGCACCTTCCTCGGATGCCTACGGTCGGGAAGGGGCTTCAATGTAGTTGGGAAAACACGTTCCCCTTCCCCGCGTTCTGCGTGTGGAGTTACTACCGGGCAACTGCCGCAGCAGCCGCAGATACGTCCTTCGCCCTTGGCTCACTTCCGGGAGGTGTCGCTGCTCACCTACCAGTGTGTTCCTGGTTGTTGCCCTAACACTGATTTTGCGGGTGTGATGCCTCTCGCGCTGCTCCCTTGAGGTTCCTGGCTCATGCCAAAGCGCCGCCGCCCGGGTGAAAGGGGTTGCGGCATCAGGCGTGGGCCAGGGTCAGGAAGGCTGTTCGGAGGGGCCACCACGCACACCTGGTTTTGCGGGTGTGGCACGCCCGCAAAATGGGCCGCACCGTTGAACTCCCCCACGGAGTACACTAAGCACACAGCGAGGTACGTGATGTAGGTGTCCCCGGCTGTGACGAAGCATTCACACACCGCTGTCCTGTCCGCAAACTCAGGTCCTGCGCGATGATGATGGTCCGCCCATTGCGTCCTTGGCTCAAAGGGCTGAAACACGGCGCAGGCACCGGAATTGGATTAATGGAACCGCGTAAAATCTGGGACACCCCCCTTAATTAATGGGGTTCGCGTACTTTGCAGAATATCGACCCTGGTGCTTGCCCGCGCCTTGGGGGACGTTCGCCTGCTCAATACTCATGGCCCTTAGATGCATCCCAAAGTAAGATGTGCCATCGTATCTACGAGTGGTGGTCCCGCATCCTGTGACAGCGGCACTAGCTGGTCCTACATACCCAGGTGTCCCAGGTTATAAAAATAATAGGGAAGGTGTGACTGACACTTTTGATCCTGTTGTTCGGGCTAGTACAGGAGTGCTACCGTTAACCGGAATATTACTAGTCGTAAACGCCAGCTCCACCCGAATTCTTCTGGTGTCGATTCGAGGTCGTGCTCATCTGGTACATGCGTTTTGCTCCTATTCCCTCAGTAAACTGCATTCCAACTTTAGTCCAGTTCGACATTGTTACGGTAGTTAGGACACGTTGTTGGCCATACACCTTTCCGGGTACGTTTCTTGCCTCTCTCCCCTTCCCCCCCTTTTGTTTTCCCTTCTGCTTTTTGCACCCCCCCCCGGTCCGTATTCTCGTTTCAACTTCGGCTCTTACTTCTTCTCTTTTCTTTCTCTCTCTCTAGTAGAACACAGAATTGCCGGCAGGCCTCTCGCAGTTCTTGCTGTCCCCGCATTCCTTTGCCGCTTCCTTTTCGGACCTCCAGTTGGCAGCGGTGAGCGAATACGCCACTGCCACAGAATCTCTGCATGCTAACCTAACTTTAACGATGCATCAGGTCTATCGATAGGTTATGATCCGGCTTAGCAGCCAAGCGTGTGCAGTACATGGCAGCGTGTGTGCGCAGCGGGCCCGCTGACCTACAGAATATTTTCCACGCATCGCTACTACGCTGAGCAGACCAAAGTCCGCACCATCAAACACGCTGTGCCTACGCCTTTTTCATCCTCACAATACATGGCAGGTTAAAGTCCACCGACAGAGCCACTAGGCAGACCAGAGAACGAGTCTGCGTCTCAGGTACGGGGCGGCGGTGCCTGCCGCAGCTAGGCGATCACCTCGGCGGGATCCGAACCCGGCCCTCGTCGTGCCCGGCGGTCCTGTGGGACGTCCTCATCGCCCCTTGCTTCGTCCAACCGCCCCTGCGCTCCACCTTCGAGGACTTTGCCCTGCGCGTCCTCCCTTCGCTGGAAGGCCGCTGCCCAGCAAACCACCACCTGATCCCGTACCAGTACCAAAGCCTCGACGACGACGACTCTACGGCGGAACCCAACGTCAGGCACCGACAACTGCGCCACGTCACACGCAGATGGCCAGAATCGGCGGGCCTCTCGAGTCAGGGGATTCGTTTACGTTGCAGATTTAGACCGTCTTGGTCAAAATCCACAAACCCTAAGAATCTCTAAAATAGAGAAAACGACTAGAAGAATATGTTGGACCGGTCAAAATGGTCCAACTGTTTTGGTCGTCGCGCGGTCCAACTTTTGTCCGGTCAAACGGATTATAATCCACTTTCGCGACAAAGTGGATTATGAATCCACTTTGTCGTAATCCAGTTGTACAGAATCCGTTTTGTCGTTGACCCCTACAATAATACAAAACCCGCCTTCCGCAGTCGCACAGACCAACGACAGACTGAAGGCACACTGGAGCCAGATTAGTCAGACCAAAGTCCGGGTTTCTGACCACCATCAAACACGCTGTGCCTACGCCTTTTTCATCCTCACAATACATGGCAGGGAAAAAGTCCACCGACAGAGCCACTAGGCAGACCAGAGACTGAGGACACAATCGAACCCGACTGGACAGACCAACGACAGACTGAAGGCACAATTGAGCCAGATTAGTCAGACCAAAGTCAGACCGGATTTCTGATCCGCCACCAAAACATACTGTGCCCACGCCTTTTTTACCCTCACAATACAATGCAGGGAACCCCGCAAGATTCCTTGAGCTAAACAAAATGACCGACCGCAGAACGAACCTCGTGGCAGCGCTGAAGGTGTTCTTTCTTTCTTTTGTTGGGGTGTCGACCGCTTGCGTAGACAGTGCTTGACGGTCTTCATGGCATCTGCACTTCACTGCAGCGACGACGATTGAAAAAATACCGAGATTGGCTAGGACTTGAGCTCCAAACACGATCGTGTTGGAATAGTTTGAGCTTCATCAAACACGTTTGCGTCAGAGTGTAGTCAGATTCAAGTTTTGCCGGGTTGTGCCTGCTTCTTGCCGGGTTTGTGCCGAGTTCTTACAGGGATCTTATGAAAGGGTGCAGATCACACCATAGAAGTCTGGGTTCGACTGGAGTGGACTTGTGATTGTTAGAATGGACCTTAGCTTCAGCAAACAACGTTTACGTTAGTTCAGATTCGAAGTCATGCCAGGTTCTTGTCGACTT
Organism: Diplonema papillatum; assembly: GCA_030068145.1. Classification (NCBI taxonomy): domain Eukaryota; phylum Euglenozoa; class Diplonemea; order Diplonemida; family Diplonemidae; genus Diplonema; species Diplonema papillatum. The sequence goes on along the minus strand of JAPJBO010001453.1, from coordinate 16,930 downwards.
CGTGCCGGGTTACTACCGGGGTTGCATGGGGGTTTCCGGGTGTGTGTGAGTTCTTGCAAGGATTGTATAGAAGGGTACACACCATAGAAGTCTGAGGTCGGCTAGAGTGGACCTGAGCTTCAGCAAGGCCGCACGGCATCGATCCCAAGCAGCTTGCGCACGCACATTGAACCTGCACACCATCCGTCCGGAAGCCATCTCTTCGGAGCGGCTCACGCACTCAAAGTTCGACCTATATGCACACCATCCCATCAGGAAACCACCGACAAGTAGTCTAAGTAGTCTGGACCCAGTGTGATGGGCATTTCTTCGGAGGGGCCCTATGCACACCTGTTCCAGCTTTAGTCCAGCTCAACATTATTGCAACTACGGCATATGCACATCATAGCCACCGGCTAGTAGTCTGGACCCAGTGTGATCTGGACAATGTGATCTGGATGGACAGTGTGATCTGGACAATGATCTCGACTTATATGCACACCATCCCATCAGGAAGCCACCGACAAACTTGATTCGCTAGTCGCCATGGCGGTGTCGCAGGGCCAGCCGACCACCCACCCGGAAAACCCTATGCTGCTGATGATGTTCCTCGGAGCTGCCATGGAGCTCGGGCAGAAGTACAACGTGCAAATCACGGACCTCGCCAGCGCGGAGGAAGAGTTCAGCGGCGATGCTGAGGTGAAACAACTTGCGGACGACGTCAAGGCGCAGCTGAAGGCGATGGGTCTTCCGACAGAAGTTCCGAAGCCGAAGCAGTCGTAGATACCCGCGGAGGCATACCGTTGCTTGGAACATAGCAACACCCGTGAACCTCTTACAGGCGCGGGTGTCCTGTTTGAGCGCACGCGCCACGAATAGATGGAGCTCTTGCTTCTAGTTCAGACCAGAAGAAACGAACCATGAGAAGCCAAGTGGCACTCCGAATCAGACATCGGTCGTCGCCTGACTGACTGTGCCTGCACATGTCACCCGGTAAGGAGCCTTGGCCGTACTCGTTATGAACCACCATCGCCCGCATCTCGGTCCGGATAATTTCGTCAGACGGTTACACAAAGGGCATTCCTGCATAAAGTGCGCCAGCCTGTTCCCATTCGTCTTTTCCTTTCTCTTCTTTATGTACGACCGTCGTCAGCTTCTTTGGAAAGCGATGTGTCCAATCCTTCTGTTTAAGCCATTTTAGAACTTTTTCCTTACGCTCCTCCGTTTTCTCCAGAACGTGCAAACATGAGCAATTCTCAGATCCGGCGACTGAAGGCAAGGGGTGCATCCTCAGGTCCAAGAACGGCGGCAAGGGAAAGATCGAGCCCGGAACGTACAGTCAAGGCTTTGCGTGCCGCATGCGGAACGTACGGGATTCCGCACGCGTCTCCGCATGTGTTTCCGCATGTATTAAAATTATGGGGTATTTCCCTTCGAGCCAGCAAAAACAAATTTAATTCCCTTATAGCCAGCAGCAAAACAAATTTAATTCCCTTATATGGCGCATTTGAAGGCCTGATTTGACAGTAACTGGTAGGTAGCTGACAGCAACTGGCAGGCAACTTTTCTTCAGTCTCGTGCAGCCTTTCGCACTTAGCAGAAAAAGGGGCTCGAAAACTTCGGCGCATACAAGGCTCGATCCCTTCGCAACAGATGCCAAGATGTGACTGAGAAAAACAAGCTAGGAACCACCGTCCCCACTCTGGTACTCTTGCAGCAAATCGTCAATTCTCGTTGACATCTTCTTCGTGGAAGAACAGCGGGGGGTCCAATGGTCTCTTGTCTTGGTCGACTTCTGTATAAGGGCATCCGGGGGAATTCGTTGTCGGTGTCTTGGATTTGCACATCTGGGCCCTTTGCTGCAACTTTTGTGTGAGTCTCCACGTCACCCTCATCATCCTTGTCGCCTCCGGCTGCGCCACCATCGGTGCAACAATCATCTTTGACTGGGCCACGGCTCGCTCCGTGCCCACGGCGCAACGACTTGCGCCCGCCGTAGTAGTACGGGATAGTAGTGGGGCGACCGGATACTCCTCGGAGAGATGGTCCCTGCACTCTAACTCGTCTCTCTCTCTCTCTCACCCTCAAGCAAGCTTGCCTGCAGGAAGTCGATGTCCTTCTCATCCTCGCTCTCTTGCCACTCCAACAGGCCTTCCTTTTTCGCTGGCTTATTGTCGATTTTGCTCCTCTGCTTGGCACTGCTGAAGTAGTACTGGTCTCTGCCAGTCCGTCCTGTAGTCCAAGCGGAATGGGATCGCTCTTTTCCTTTTCCGAGCTTCAACGTTATCTGCTGCCATCTGCTTGGTGTTGTCCCAGCCGTTTTTTTTTGACCAGCCGCTTCTTTCGCTCTGTTACCAAGAGAGCAAGAAGCTCTTTGAGTCGACCCTGGGGAAGGAGGACAGTCGGTAGCTCGGACTCCTTGCAGCAAACCTTTGCCCTTACCATCTTGTCAGGAACTCTTGTGCGGTTTGTCCCTTCCAGCATAAGAACCAAGCGCCACTCGTTCGTTGTACATCCCGCATGCATATTTGCGGTGGAGGAATGCGCTGGAGATACTGGGTATGAGAACCTTTGACCTCTTCACTCTAAACGGTAAGCGGCGATAGTTTCCGTATCTTGAGCTGCAGGTTCCATCTGTCTTGCCGAGCAGGTAAGTTACTGCATCGTCTGATCGGTTTGCATGTGAGTGGCTCACGATGAAAAATAAGCATGGGGGCTGGCTCACTCCCTATCCTGGCTCCCTGCCGTTCAAGGGTGTGGCGATCATACCGCTTCGTTTTTCTGAATCAGAAACAGCGGCAAGCCTCCGTTGGTGCTGCCATCGCAGCAAGTTCGAGGGGACTCGTGTAGGAAAATGAAGCCAGAAATCACGTTCTGGAAAAGTCTTTTGGCTGGTGGACGAATTCGGCACTACGGCTTTTCTCCAAGGGACTGGATGTTGCAAGGCGTGTCGGTTACAATGGTTTGACGGGAGGTTCGGTGAAGCACTTGGTCGCTGGAGGCTTTCCTTACCCGCCACTTGTGTGTAATTTATCGTTGTTTTCCGAGTAAGCACCGCAAAGTCTCATCTCACCAGCAGGCGGGGTAGTTTTGGTGGTGCTGCCTCAACGTACTGCGCGTTTTGCACTGCCCTTTGAGGTTTGTTTAACGTCAGGTTTTTGATATTTGGTATGGTTCTTATCTCCTCTCGTTATTTGGCACACAACTTGGACGCATCCCTCGAGAACCCCCTGAGGTAGGCCCTGGTGGTGAAGACCCCCAACTTTCTAGTACACACCAGTACAAACTGCCAGTGCTCCCGCTAATTTTATTTCCGCACATTTTAGCATTTGCAAAGGAAGAACATCAAGAGAAAGAATTGGGCTGTCCATCAGAGGAAAAAAGCAGTTCAGAGGGTTTGGGATTTTGGAGAGACACGTTTGTGTCGATCCTGTGATGTGCACGGGATCACCCCCCTCCCATAGCGGTCAGCAGACAGCGGGCTGTTTGCGATGTTGTAGCACTGCGGGCTGCCAACTCAGCACTGCGGGCTGAGGTTCACAGCACGGCAGGCTGTCTTCTCAGCTCAGCGGGCCGAGGTTCACAGCACTGCGGGCTGAGGTTGTTCGGGTTACCTGCACTGCGGGCAGGTGCATTCTCATGCACTACCTGTGCTGACACAGGCAGTTTTCGCCGCGCGACCTTTCCTCTGAGCTTCCACTTCTTTACCGCCATCACCAGCGAGGGGGGCAGCGTGTAGGCTCTCTCCGTCGGGTCCCGACTCAGCTTCGCCTCCTTAGACGTGTACCAACGAACCACCACGGCGTTCATGTAAGCATTCTTCAACCCCGTACCCCATGAATCCTGTGTGTGCGATGCGCGACCGACAGGCTGCAGCATACTGTGACCGAACTGCGACTGAAAACGAACCCCCTGGGGGAGGGGGGTCGCCGGTCCGACCTCAAAAAGAACCTTTTACCCGCGAACCCCCTGGAGGTGGGACTCCCATCCCAGAAGGGGACTCGTGCAACGAAACTTTCAGGGCATTAGCTTCCCATTCCAAATTCCGTCAGCTGACGGAATTTGGAAATCCGGGCGGCTCAAAAAAAAAAAAAAAAGAAAAAGTGCAAAAAACGACCTTCGATGAAAAAAGTCGTGGGGGTCCGGTGGAGGCGTGGTTAGGCCGCTGTGCCAGGAAGCTGGCTGGCGATCAAGGGCTGGGCTGGCGGTCAGGGGCTGGGCATCGGTGGGTCGCCGCTGAGCATGGTGGGCTGGCTGGCAGAAGTGGGGCTGCCGCGGGAGCTGAGCCGAGTGAGAGAGTCGAGGCTCAGAAGCAGCCCGGAGTTCTTGACAGATTCTTTCCGATTTGACACAAGTGCCTTGTTCCGTGTGATCTCCGGTCTGCATCTACTCGTGCTAATGATGATTTACGCGCACAGTGGCCTAAACCAAAGCTTCTCGGGTTTTCAGAGCGGGCAAAGCAAATTGGCTATTGAGACGGAATTTGGAAAACTGAGGCAAAATCAAGCTAATAGCCTGAACGAAACCATAGGATAATACAGGGGGTCTTTGCGCACCTCAAATGCGGAAAAAATAATAATATAAATTCGTGTCCGGATCTTGTGTCAAGGTGTACTCCAGTACGAACTATGGGTGGGGCTCCGGGTGTGCATGGGAGGGAGGGCCGGCGGAAGGTTGCGGAGGGTCGAGGAGTGGGTCGGCAGAGTACGCACGTTGAAGAGCTCCCGCGTGTGCTCGTCGAACAGGCTCGGATCAAGCCTGATTCAGCCTCTCCGACCTTTACAGACTATGCTGCGAAGTTCGTGGTAGCACCACAGGCTAGGAAAGTTGTCGTCGCTGTATCCAGAGGCCGTGTGTTCTGCCTTTGTGAAGTGCCCTTGCCCGCCGTGAATGCCATGAGTACTGCCCTCTTCCACCATCTTGGATAGACACGCCTCACGCTCGCACCACCCGAAACCGAAACGACCCATGACCCCAAGCGCTGTGCCTCCCGCTGTGCCCGAATACACCCCGCTTTCTAATTTATGGATTTCTAATTTATGGATTCGCCAAAAATCGCCTAAATTTATATTTTATTTCGTCCATAAATTACAAATCCATAAATTAGCTGACCACAAGTTATAGGACCAAAGCAACAAGTCACTGGCCATGCTATGGACAGGAAAGGGCTCGGCGAGAAGAACACACAGCGACCGGTCATTCAAGTGTTGGGATATAAGGGAATTACACCTAAAAGTTATCGACACAGCGCGCAGGTAATACAATGGAACGACCCGTACCAATGCGCAGCGTGCACGGGCGACGACCAATCTTGACAGTCTGGAAGGAGGACGACCAATTGGACGAAAGACAACCAGTCGGACACAGTTCTGGACGGCTTGAAGACCCCTCCGCGGACTTGTATTTCCAGCGGGTTGAAACGTGCGCGGACGAACTCTCGGCGGTAGCCGCTGGCTATCTGCTGTGTTTCGGCACCGAGGGCTTCGTCTACTTGTATGACCTCAACGCGTCGTCGCTTCAAGGTGCGTTCTGAAAGGATCTCGTCTCCAATCTCGTCAACGGTTCCGTCAGCTATGTAGTCTACGAAGACGTCGTTTTCATATCTGACAGTGAGAGTGGTGTTGAATCTGTGAACGTGACCGATGCTGCCATCAAATCGTATTCTTATCGTGAAGCTGAGAATTGTACGTACGGAAATTTTAACTGAACTGCACCTGTCAGTACGGGTTAGCCTATTGTTACCGACTTCGGAGTGTCCATAGCTGATCTTGGGAGCGGTGGTTTAGTCACATTTTCTATATGACTGGTCTGTTCGAGCGAGTGTTCGCCGTCGGAGCAGATAATGCCTGCGTGCGCATACAGGTACTCCGGCGAAATTATTATGATGTGCCATAGTATTTGGCAACTGAGTTCTGCCGTGCTGGCCAATCCTGGTCGCATGCCACCCGTTCCTGCTATGAGCATGATTCGTAAACCAGACAGACTAAGGAGTCTACCACAAGTTGCCGCATCTTCTATTACCCGTCTGGTTTACCACAAGTTGCCGCATCTTCTATTACCCGTCTTAAACCACTGACCAAGGAGTCCAGCACAAGTCCAGGGCTTCGGGCGTCAAGCCAGCATCTTGTATTACCCGTCTTGACTTGACACAGCCAAGGAGTCCGACACAAATCTTAGGCTGCCCACAAGCCGCTCACGCCACGCATACATAACACTACACGCTCAGAAGGTGGGATACGGGAGTCGGGGAAAGGGTGCAAGCCACCCACATGCCCTCGCAGCCCGAAGCTCGGATCCACTGGAAAGACGACGCGCACGTCGCTGCCTGCGAGGGTGCCGGCTGCGGCGCGCGGTTTTCGCTGTTCCGGCGGCGGCACCACTGCCGGCGGTGCGGCGGGATCTACTGCGCCTCGTGCAGCCGGTACCGGCTGGCCACTGAGGGCGGCGCGTCGCCCGTGCGGGCGTGCAAGGCTTGCCACGCTGCGGAGGCGGATCGGTCGTCCGACGAGGGGACGCCGGGACCTTACGTCATCGCGGCGCATCAGAGTGCGGCCAGTCGGCAGGCCCCGCCTGGTCCCCACGCACAAGACGCCGCCCGCGGTTCGAGTCCAACCGAGAACCCATCGGTTCTCCCCTTTTCGGCCGACAGGCTGGCGGACCTACTGCCCACCCAGCCCAACGCGCCCCTGCGCATCCCCACGGGCAGCGCCGACGCCGTCGGCGGGTCGCCCGGCTCGGGTTCGGCCTTCCGGTCGCTGAGCTCGTCGTTCGAGGCGCTGCAGCTGCTGCGGGAGTCGTCGACGAAGTACCGCCGCCAGCAGCCGCACCCGCCGCCGGCCGCGCCGCACGACCCGCTGCACCTGCCGTCGAAGCGCTCGTCCGTCGACGCGCCGGTGACCATGATCGCGTCGTCGCAGGGGCAGCGGCACAAGCTTCTCACGCACCGCAAAGACGTCACCGTCTGCGCTTGAAGGGCGGAAAGCATTGCGGCTTGAAACGGAACGCGAACGATGCAAACGACCACGCCTTAGACCAATACCCGAGCTGTTATTCGATTAGTCGAATACCAACACACATGGTGGGAGTCGAAGATCAGCAGGGTCGGATAATACTAGACTAGTAAATGGCGGCTGTCGCATAGTAGGAAGGTCGGATTTCGCCAGACTAGTAAATGGCAGGTGTCGAAGAGCAGCAGGGTCGAACAATGGTGCAACGACGGCTGTACCCGTCCTTTGCCGCGCCTGCCGCGTCTCGAACCGACCGCGCCTGCTTTCCCTTTTCTGCATTTCGACTCTATGACCCGCTTTTGTTTCGGCTCGGGCGTCCTGTTGTGCCATCTGAAGCTCCCCCTGGCTTGCTGCTTCCATTCTGGCCTGCTGTCCGGCACTTCATCCCTTCATGTGAAATGTGTCTGATGTATCGTGCAAATGACCACCAACCGAAAAAAGGACCACCCCACAAAACTAGGCGGACGCCGCACGCCGGCTGATTTCTTGTTTCGGCCGGTGGGTATCCATTCCTCTGCTGAGGCAAACGTACCAAATATCTCCCGAAGGCCGGTGGCGAAGAAGGACAGCGATGGAAGATGCCGCGAAGCAAACACCGACTGTGCTGAGCCAAACGTTTTACTTGATGCCACCTGGCGTCCTCCTTGCCTCCGGGCCCCATAACAAGTGGTTCTTGTGCTTGGAATGGTATGGGACGCCCGGTCGTAACTGCACTGTGTTTCAGTCCTTTTAGCTGGCACGTTAGGCCAACCATCATGGGCACATTCACAGCATCGTGTTTGCAGATTCCCGCATCTTTCTGCCCAAATCATCAACCCCCATCCAGTCACAAACGTCAAACGTCTGCGCTTGGCCAAAACGTTTCCCGTCCGGCCCCCGCTATCGCGTCAGTTGCGAAAAATCCCAGCAGGAGAATGTGCCAGCCCACAAGAAACGCAGGTAAATCTGGGTTCCGTAGCGGGCGCAAGCACTCACACAAAATAAAACGTCCCACTTTGCAGTTGTGTGTTGTTTCTTCCCCACCAGAGGTGACAATAGTCAGTCACAAGTGCAGGCAGGAGATGATCACCTTCTTGCTCGCTTCGCGGGCCCTCCTCGTTTGGCAGGCTTCCGCTTTGGAAGCTTGTTGTCAGGCTCAGACTCAGAGTCAGATCCACTATCCTTGAAATCTGCGAATCGGACCGTAGAGTAGTGCGTGTCTTCCGAGCTCTCGTCTATCTCATATCTCAGGAGCCGAAAGATGCCAGCCACTGTAGTTTTGCACTCGTCATGCCTTTCACCCAAACACTCTTCACACGAGCAGGACATCGGACGGTAACCAACAGCGTTTGTCTGCTGTTCATTTGCAAAACCTCGTGGCAGCGAACAGAACGAGTAGAACCGATTGCGAATACCAACAAGCTTGAGCGGGGGATTGGTCCTTCCAGTTTCCAGAATGTCGGGCAGAAAGTGGCAGTGGCGGCGTGCGATTGTGAACGACGTGGGAATTTTCATGTCCGTTTTTTGCAACATCAAAAACGGACTTTGCGTCATGGATGTTGTGGGAAAAGTCAAATTTCTTGGCCGCACGCACCACTCCGTTTGCGAAGCGCTTGAGCTGGTAACCCTTTGAGTCAATCCTCCCTTGCGCAATCTTTGTCCCGCTCCGAGCGGCCGAATGGGACATCAGCGACGGTACGAATGCATTGAAGGAACGGTAGGATGGCCCCCAAGAAACAGCTGTTGCCCAAATTTTGAATCCTGCGAAACCTCCCACTTACAACGTTGTTGGCGGCTTCAAGACCACGTGCACGACGCACTAGTAAGGTACATAACTTGTGAAAATAACTAGTTATTTCATAGGGAGCACAGATTTTTTCCTGAGCGGGCCACCAGCCCACCATTTATAGGGGGGGGGTGGGGGACCCACCTTTTCCCCCCAGGAGGGTCCGGTTTTCCAGAATTCTGGAATCACTCCGGATTGGTGTTCTCCGCGAGTTTTTCAGAAAATTTTCAGATATCCCGCCAAAAAACATGAAAAACAGGGGGGTGCGGGGGGCTACGCCCCCCGCCCAAACGGTACGGGTTTTCCAATAAACTTTTCAACCTCATTTCAACAATCCTGTTGGTGTTCTCACTTAGAAATCTACAGCTAGACCACTTTTCAGACAACAAAAACTGGGGTTGTCCCACATTTTTGGGTCACCAATACTGACGTTTGAGGGTTGTCCCACTATTTTGGATGACCAATACTCACGTTTGAGGGTTGTCCCACTTTTTTCGATGACCAATACTGACGTTTGAGGGTTGTCCCACTTTTTTGGATCACCAATACTGACGTTTGAGGGTTGTCCCACTTTTTTGGATCACCAATACTGACGTTTGAGGGTTGTCCCACTTTTTTGGATCACCAATACTGACGTTTGAGGGTTGTCCCACTTTTTTGGATCACCAATACTGACGTTTGAGGGTTGTCCCACTTTTTTGGGTCACCAATACTGACGTTTGAGGGTTGTCCCACTTTTTTGGATCACCAATACTGACGTTTGAGGGTTGTCCCACATTTTTGGATCACCAATACTGACGTTTGAGGGTTGTCCCACTTTTTTGGATGACCAATACTGACGTTTGAGGGTTGTCCCACTTTTTTGGATGACCAATACTGACGTTTGAGGGTTGTCCCACATTTTTGGATCACCAATACTGACGTTTGAGGGTTGTCCCACTTTTTTGGATCACCAATACTGACGTTTGAGGGTTGTCCCACTTTTTTGGATCACCAATACTGACGTTTGAGGGTTGTCCCACTTTTTTGGATCACCAATACTGACGTTTGAGGGTTGTCCCACTTTTTTGGATCACCAATACTGACGTTTGAGGGTTGTCCCACTTTTTTGGATCACCAATACTGACATTTGAGGGTTGTCCCACTTTTTTCGATCACTAAAACTGACGTTTGAGGGTTGTCCCACTTTTTTGGATCACCAATACTGACGTTTGAGGGTTGTCCCACTTTTTTCGATCACTAAAACTGACGTTTGAGGGTTGTCCCACTTTTTTGGATCACCAATACTGACGTTTGAGGGTTGTCCCACTTTTTTGGATCACCAATACTGACATTTGAGGGTTGTCCCACTTTTTTCGATCACTAAAACTGACGTTTGAGGGTTGTCCCACTTCTTTGGATGACCAATACTGACGTTTGAGGGTTGTCCCACATTTTTGGATCACCAATACTGACGTTTGAGGGTTGTCCCACTTTTTTGGATCACCAATACTGACGTTTGAGGGTTGTCCCACTTTTTTCGATCACTAAAACTGACGTTTGAGGGTTGTCCCACTTTTTTGGGTCACCAATACTGACGTTTGAGGGTTGTCCCACATTTTTGGATCACCAATACTGACGTTTGAGGGTTGTCCAAAAAAGTGGGACAACCCTCATTCGTCAGTATTGCGATTCATCGAGGGAATTCCACAAGGCATTACGAACGAACTTCAGGTTCCTTTGGGCTGGCTGGCGGGGAAAATCTTTTCCTCCCACCCTCCCTGCTGTTTGTATTCGAGGCCGTGCGGCCCCTGTTACCCTCGCGCGAGGGTTATCACTAGCTTTGTTTCCGCCGCTTTAGTGGCGAGGTCCGGGAGATTTGGGGTTGTCAGTGGGGAACGTCAGTTTTAGTGATCGAAAAAAGTGGGACAACCCTCAAACATCAGTATTGGTGATCCAAAAAAGTGGGACAACCCTCAAACGTCAGTTTTGGTGATCCAAAAAAGTGGGACAACCCTCAAACGTCAGTATTGGTGATCCAAAAAAGTGGGACAACCCTCAAACGTCAGTATTGGTGATCCAAAAAAGTGGGACAACCCTCAAACGTCAGTTTTAGTGATCGAAAAAAGTGGGACAACCCTCAAACGTCAGTATTGGTGATCCAAAAAAGTGGGACAACCCTCAAACGTCAGTTTTGGTGATCCAAAAAAGTGGGACAACCCTCAAACGTCAGTATTGGTGATCCAAAAAAGTGGGACAACCCTCAAACGTCAGTATTGGTGATCCAAAAAAGTGGGACAACCCTCAAACGTCAGTTTTGGTGATCGAAAAAAGTGGGACAACCCTCAAACGTCAGTATTGGTGATCCAAAAAAGTGGGACAACCCTCAAACGTCAGTATTGGTGATCCAAAAAAGTGGGACAACCCTCAAACGTCAGTATTGGTGATCCAAAAAAGTGGGACAACCCTCAAACGTCAGTATTGGTGATCCAAAAAAGTGGGACAACCCTCAAACGTCAGTATTGGTGATCCAAAAAAGTGGGACAACCCTCAAACGTCAGTATTGGTGATCGAAAAAAGTGGGACAACCCTCAAACGTCAGTATTGGTGATCCAAAAAAGTGGGACAACCCTCAAACGTCAGTATTGGTGATCCAAAAAAGTGGGACAACCCTCAAACGTCAGTATTGGTGATCCAAAAAAGTGGGACAACCCTCAAACGTCAGTATTGGTGATCCAAAAAAGTGGGACAACCCTCAAACGTCAGTATTGGTGATCCAAAAAAGTGGGACAACCCTCAAACGTCAGTATTGGTGATCCAAAAAAGTGGGACAACCCTCAAACGTCAGTATTGGTGATCCAAAAAAGTGGGACAACCCTCAAACGTCAGTATTGGTGATCCAAAAAAGTGGGACAACCCTCAAACGTCAGTTTTGGTGATCGAAAAAAGTGGGACAACCCTCAAACGTCAGTATTGGTGATCCAAAAAAGTGGGACAACCCTCAAACGTCAGTATTGGCGATCCAAAAAAGTGGGACAACCCTCATTCGTCAGTATTGCGATTCATCGAGGGAATTCCACAAGGCATTACGAACGAACTTCAGGTTCCTTTGGGCTGGCTGGCGGGGAAAATCTTTTCCTCCCACCCTCCCTGCTGTTTGTATTCGAGGCCGTGCGGCCCCTGTTACCCTCGCGCGAGGGTTATCACTAGCTTTGTTTCCGCCGCTTTAGTGGCGAGGTCCGGGAGATTTGGGGTTGTCAGTGGGGAACGTCAGTTTTGAGTGATCGAAAAAAGTGGGACAACCCTCAAACATCAGTATTGGTGATCCAAAAAAGTGGGACAACCCTCAAACGTCAGTTTTAGTGATCGAAAAAAGTGGGACAACCCTCAAACGTCAGTATTGGTGATCCAAAAAAGTGGGACAACCCTCAAACATCAGTATTGGTGATCCAAAAAAGTGGGACAACCCTCAAACGTCAGTATTGGTGATCCAAAAAAGTGGGACAACCCTCAAACGTCAGTTTTAGTGATCGAAAAAAGTGGGACAACCCTCAAACGTCAGTATTGGTGATCCAAAAAAGTGGGACAACCCTCAAACGTCAGTTTTAGTGATCGAAAAAAGTGGGACAACCCTCAAACGTCAGTATTGGTGATCCAAAAAAGTGGGACAACCCTCAAACGTCAGTATTGGTGATCCAAAAAAGTGGGACAACCCTCAAACGTCAGTTTTAGTGATCGAAAAAAGTGGGACAACCCTCAAACGTCAGTATTGGTGATCCAAAAAAGTGGGACAACCCTCAAACGTCAGTATTGGTGATCCAAAAAAGTGGGACAACCCTCAAACGTCAGTATTGGTGATCCAAAAAAGTGGGACAACCCTCAAACGTCAGTATTGGTGATCCAAAAAAGTGGGACAACCCTCAAACGTCAGTATTGGTGATCCAAAAAAGTGGGACAACCCTCAAACGTCAGTATTGGTGATCCAAAAAAGTGGGACAACCCTCAAACGTCAGTTTTAGTGATCGAAAAAAGTGGGACAACCCTCAAACATCAGTATTGGTGATCCAAAAAAGTGGGACAACCCTCAAACGTCAGTATTGGTGATCCAAAAAAGTGGGACAACCCTCAAACGTCAGTATTGGTGATCCAAAAAAGTGGGACAACCCTCAAACGTCAGTATTGGTGATCCAAAAAAGTGGGACAACCCTCAAACGTCAGTATTGGTGATCCAAAAAAGTGGGACAACCCTCAAACGTCAGTTTTGGTGATCGAAAAAAGTGGGACAACCCTCAAACGTCAGTATTGGTGATCCAAAAAAGTGGGACAACCCTCAAACGTCAGTATTGGTGATCCAAAAAAGTGGGACAACCCTCAAACATCAGTATTCGTGATCCAAAAAAGTGGGACAACCCTCAAACGTCAGTATTGGTGATCCAAAAAAGTGGGACAACCCTCAAACATCAGTTTTAGTGATCGAAAAAAGTGGGACAACCCTCAAACGTCAGTTTTAGTGATCGAAAAAAGTGGGACAACCCTCAAACGTCAGTATTGGTGATCCAAGTACGTGCGCTCGGCTAAGGCCGGCGCGTGGCGAGACTGGAGGCAGCAGTTAAAGTTCGGGGAACAGTAAAGTTCGGGCGAAGCTAAGTTCGGGCAATGCTGGTGAAGCTAAGTTCGAGTGATGCTTAGTTCGGGCGTTGCTAAGCGCTCAGGCTGCGCTGGTACTAAAAAACAGTTCGGGCACGAAGCGAAGTTCGGCCAGGGTGTAAAGTCCGGGTGAAGCCAAGGTCGGTGCTCGTACCCGGGGGGGGACACCCCCCGGACCCCCCCCGACCCACCGAGTGCGGGAAAAGTTTGGCGCTGGTACCCGGGTGGGCGCCCCCCCCGCCGCCCCCCGGCGAAGCAAAACTTCGGGCGGAGCTAAGTTCTGGTGAAGCTCAGTTCGAACGATAATGAGTTCGAGTGATCCTAAGTTCGGGTGGAGCTAAGTTCTGGTGAAGCAAAGTTCGGGCGCAGCTGAGTTCGGGCGAAGCAACGCTCGGGCGAAGTTAAGTTCTGGCGAAGCAAAGTTCGGGCGATGCTAAATTCTGGTACGGGCGCAGTGAGTTCTGGTGAAGCAAAGTTCGGTTCTCGTAGCAAGTTTGGCCTGTGATGGCAAGCTCGGCCGCCCGACTCCGTTTCCCGGGGTGACCCAAATACCGCGAGATACTGAGAAACTCCGCCAAAAACGCAATTTTCGGGCACATTTGACCCCGAAACGCAACAAACCTCGAAAACAATCTTCGACCGGAAAAATGTCATGGGCGGGGTTCGAACCCGGACTCACCGGCCTGAAGGCCGGCGCCCGGTCACTCTGCCACCCGCATACCTTCTGCGAGGAAAAAAAAAAGCTTGCCCGGCTCTTTCCAAAAACAATACACTTTTTTCATGAAGAAAAGCCGGGTTGGCTCGAATAGAGGCTATTCACATTGCATGTTCGTAGGACCTCCAGTCTCGAAAAAAGTGGGACAACCCTCAAACATCAGTATTGGCGATCCAAAAAAGTGGGACAACCCTCAAACATCAGTATTGGTGATCCAAAAAAGTGGGACAACCCTCAAACTAACGTTTCCGGACCGGTCACGGACCACTGTCACCGATGGCTTTAGAATTTCGATGAAAGTGCTCGAAAAAGGTGAAAAACATGCCGGGATTCGAACCTGTGCCCTCAGGGTAGAGGTCCGCCGCACTGGTGAAAAAATCGACCCTGGCGGGGTTCGAACCTGTGACTCTCACCGTAGAGGTCCGCCGCACTGTCAATTCGACCACATATTTATGCTGGGGCGGGGGAAAATTCTCTCAATTCCGCTCAAGAAATATTTTTCGGATACCAAGTGGGGGGGGGTCTGGGGACCCACCTTTTCGTTCTGCCAAGTCGGTGGGCAGGTGGCCCGCTCAGGAAAAAATCTGTGCTCCCATAGATGGCCGTTATATAACGTTATATAACGTTATATAACGTTATTCCCGGAGTTATTTGTTACCCCCCCCTAAATCCAGAAAACCGTTATTGACCGTTATAAAACCGTTATTTGCCATTTTTGGTCGAAAAATGCCCCACTCGGCACGGCCGCCGATACAAGTAAACATGAGAACGTGGGTTGGAAGCAGCAGAGGACGAAGTGGTAGGCACAGAAGAGTGGAATCTGGTGTCAGGAAACCTCAGCATCCGCATGTGACGACATTCTGCATCGTTAGCTTGTGGTTACCTATTTGCTCGTGTCAGATCGCCGACAAAAGAAAGCGGTGAGCATCAGCGACTGCTCTGCACAAACGAGACCGTGACGACACACAAGAAGGGGCCGAGCCAAGTCGAAGAACATCCCAGGAAGAGCCCTGAAGAGTCAGAGAGCCCGCCAGAAGACGGACGAAGAGAAGTGCCCGCTGGTAGATCAAAAGAAGAAGGTGATCCCGCCCTCTGAAAGGAAAGCCAAAATTTGGCTGGAAACGGACACCCGACGGACACACAGAAGGACCCGCGAAGTGGTATTCTATAGGACCCCTCAGCATGAGGAGCCTTCCGGCGTCTCTTTTAAAAGAAACGGAAACGTTTCCGTTTCCGTTTCCATATTTCGAAAAAACTAAAAGAAACGGCGTTTCCATCCAACTTAGCCCTGGGGCGGGTGAAAATTTCGTGTTTTTTGGTCATTTGGTGAAGAAGGTCGTGAAAATGAAGTGGTGTGGGCCCAAAACGGTCAGGAAACCGAAAATAGTGCCCCGTTCGAAAATGGGGTGTCGCAGGCATGGCCCATTTCTACAAATCGACAAGCATGCCAGATCAGCTTCTATTTCAGATAAGTAGCGGCCCCAGGACTCAAACAGGCCCAAACTACCAGGAAAATGAGCCAATTGCTTCATTCACAAGCAATATGATCAGCATTTGCGACTGCGCCGTCGGAAAAGAAGTGCTCCAGATGCAGAGCAAGTGCCAACGGACCCGCAGTGATCGTCCGGTGGTGCCACTGAAGTATGCTCGCCAACCAACACGACACCACCAGCCCCGCCGCAGAAACAGCAAACGAGTGGGGGCCTCCAGGGATGCTGCTGTGTTGGCGTGCGCAACGTCGGGACCAATGCAGCAGCCAAACAGCCGGGTTCAAACGTGCTGGTCCAAAGCCACGTCCCGGCATGACCACACCAGCACTGCAGTGCAAGCAACCCACGGGGTTAACTTGCTCATCTGCACAGACTTCTGAAGAAGGTTTTCCAGCTCGTTTGTACTCCACCTCACCAGAGCGTCTTCCTGGTCCTATGGCGGAGGCTTTCACAAACTTTCTTCGCCCACCGGCCTTTCGGAATCGTTGTGTTGAGCCCTGAAGTCCTTCATTGTATCTGCTCTTGCCTTCTGCACGGTTCGACCGTGACCTGGTGCATCCTCCTCCCTCTTTCACCTCTTGTAATTGCGTTTTGGCCAGCAAAAATTGGGACTCGGCATCGTTGTACGTGAGAGAAGTCATTTCGCATGGCATTCTGAGCAGTGCTGGTGGATTGACATTTTTTTTGCTTGCTGTTGCACACACTATGCTAGTTTCACGCTTCCACAGAGCTACCGTAACGCTACCGTCACGCTACCGTCACGCTACCGTCACGCTACCGTCACGCTACCGTCACGCTACCGTCACTCTACCGTCACTGTACCGTTGCACCATCAATACCGGTGTCTAAACAGCGTTTTTGGCCCGCAGGTCACAACCTGGTGCAACCCAAGTCATTTTCCCGGTCGGTACCAAAACTCTCTCAAACTCTCGTGCGAACTCCGTTTTTCAAGCCGGTGGCGGGGGAAAATATTATGCGACCTCCACTCTGCGACGCTCGCCTCGTGTAAAGTGTATTTTTACCACGTTCCATCGCTCATGGGTGCACTCTGACACACAAACAGCCCAATAGTGACTTTTTAGATGGGCAAATTCAGTCCTAAAAAAAATTCCGGTTCCAGAGGAAAGTCGGCGGATTTGGTCCACAGAATGTCCACAGACCAAAAATGCTCAAAAATGCATTTCGGCGCGAAAATATCAGCCAGCAGAGAGCGTTTTGAACATTTTTCCGGGCGAGAAACACTGTGGAGGGCCCATCCTTGGGGGTGCACAGGGCGGGTGCGTGTTCCCTTGTTGAAAAAAGTCCAAAAACCTGAAATCACGATATTTTGTTAAGGGTTCCTACCCCC
>JAPJBO010001452.1:0-44233 GCA_030068145.1 Diplonema papillatum | reverse complement strand
TAGGATCTCCTTCATGAGGCCGAACAGGACGTCCGTCGACAGCGTCCGCTCATGCGCTTCGTCGAGGATGACTACCGAGTACCGCGACAGTTGCGGGTCAAGCATCGCTTCTCTCAGAAGCATACCGTCAGTCATGTACTTGAGCAGCGTGTTGGGGCCCGTCACGTCTTCGAAACGGATAGTGTATCCGACCTGTTCTCCGAGGGCTACGTCCATCTCGTTCGCGACTCGCTGAGCGACGGACATGGCGGCGACACGGCGCGGCTGGGTGCAGGCCACCGCTTTGTCGGGGGCGAGGTCGACGCAGAATTGCGGGACTTGCGTCGTTTTCCCGCTCCCGGTCTCGCCGACGAGGAGGACCACCTGGAACTGCTCGACGAGCTGCGCGAAGTCCTGCTGCGCCTCCCACACGGGCAGCTTCTTCCGCTTTTCGAGGATCTCGAAGTACGCCGCCGAGAACGGGCGGTTCGTGTACGGGTTGACCCCGCCCGTGTCCGGCTTCAGGGGGACCACAGCTACCGCCTCTCCCGCATCCTGGGCTGCGGCGGGCGCCGCCGGCTCATCAGTGCGGCGCTTCTTCTTCGCGCCGCCGTCGCCCAAATCGATCTTCTGCTTGCGCTCCGTCATGCCCGCTGTCCGCCTTCCCCCCTCCCGCTTCGTGTGTCCCCTGTAGATCGCTAGCTTTGCTTTTTAGAGTTCAAGCTCGCTTGAGAATCCGAGATTTTAGAGTCTTCGGGTGACACAGTGAATGTGTTTTGTGTTTCCGACGACGTGACCAAGTGCCTTCGCCGGGTTGTTTCTCCAACCTTGGTGGACCGTTTCTTCCAACTCGCAAGTTACCACGTGTTCGATTGATTGACTACTGAACAAGCTTTCCCTTCCGAAATGCGTGCTACGTGAGCAACGATCCCAGCTCGTTCGCGACTCGCTGAGCGACGGACATGGCGGCGACACGGCGCGGCTGGGTGCAGGCCACCGCTTTGTCGGGGGCGAGGTCGACGCAGAATTGCAGGATTTGCGTCGTTTTCCCGCTCCCGGTCTCGCCGACGAGGAGGACCACCTGGAACTGCTCGACGAGCTGCGCGAAGTCCTGCTGCGCCCCCCACACGGACAGCTTCTTCCCATGGAAGTCGGCATCCGATAATGAGTGTGTAACAACTCACCTGCCGAATGCACCGGTCCCGAAAATGGATGATGCTCAAGCGATCCACCCATAGTTGGCCGCGTACTGGTATCACGAAGCCAGGCGTGCGTAGGAGTGCGTGGTCCTCTACGCCGCGAAGTCGTTGGCGTGAGCCTCGATGGAGCGTGGATGAGTGCAGATCTTGGTTGTAGTGGCGAATATTCAATGGAGAACATTCCGCTTTTCGAGGATCTCAAAGTACGCCGCCGAGAACGGGAGGTTCGTGTACGGGTTGACCCCGCCTGTGTCCAGCTTCAGGGGGACCACAGCTACCGCCTCTCCCGCATCCTGGGCTGCGGCGGGCGCCGCCGGCTCATCAGTGCGGCGCTTCTTCTTCGCGCCGCCGTCGCCCAAATCGATCTTCTGCTTGCGCTCCGTCATGCCCGCTGTCCCCCTTCCCCCCTCCCGCTTCGTGTGTCCCCTGTAGATCGCTAGCTTTGCTTTTTTAGAGTGAATGGTGTGATCCACCCTGGAGTTTTTCCGGGTTTGTGCCGGGTTTGTACCGGGGGGGGGGGGTCAGTGCTGACACTACCCTGAGAGCCCCCAATTTGTGCGTGATTTCAGGTTTTTGGACTATTTTCACCAAGGGAACACGCACTCGCCCTGTGCACCCCCAAGGATGGGCCCTCCACAGTGTTTCTCGCCCAGAAGAATGTTCACAACGCTCTGCTGGCTGCTATTTTCGCGCCGAAATGCATTTTTGAGCATTTTTGGTCTGTGGACATTCTGTGGACAAAATCCGCCGACTTTCCTTTGGAACGGGAATTTTTTTTTGGGACTGAATTTGCCCATCTAAAAAGTCAGTATTGGGCTGTTTGTGTGTCAGAGTGCACCCATGAGCGATGGAACGTGGTAAAAATACACTTTACACGAGGCGAGCGTCGCAGAGTGGAGGGGTCGCATAATATTTTCCGGCGCCACCGGCTTGAAAAACGGAGTTCGCACGAGAGTTTGAGAGAGTTTTGGTG
Source organism: Diplonema papillatum (assembly GCA_030068145.1). Taxonomy (NCBI): domain Eukaryota; phylum Euglenozoa; class Diplonemea; order Diplonemida; family Diplonemidae; genus Diplonema; species Diplonema papillatum. The sequence goes on along the minus strand of JAPJBO010001452.1, from coordinate 42,082 downwards.
CCGAACATGAACGATTTTCACACCCTCGGAGCTTCTTCGTGACCGAACCGACCGGGAAAATGACTTGGGTTGCACCAGGTTGTGACCTGCGGGCCAAAAACGCTGTTTAGACGCCGGTATTGATGGTGCAACGGTACAGTGACGGTAGAGTGACGGTAGAGTGACGGTAGCGTGACGGTAGCGTGACGGTAGCGTGACGGTAGCGTTACGGTAGCTCTGTGGAAGCGTGAAAATAGCATAGTGTGTGCAACAGCAAGCAAAAAAAATGTCAATCTACCAGCATTGCTCAGAATACCATGCGAAATTGACTTCTCTCACGTACAACGATGCCGAGTCCCAATTTTTGCTGGCCAAAACGCAATTACAAGAGGTGAAAGAGGGAGGAGGATGCACCAGGTCACGGTCGAACCGTGCAGAAGGCAAGAGCAGATACAATGAAGGACTTCAGGTCAACACAACGATTCCGAAAGGCCGGTGGGCGAAGAAAGTTTGTGAAAGCCTCCGCCATAGGACCAGGAAGACGCTCTGGTGAGGTGGAGTACAAACGAGCTGGAAAACCTTCTTCAGAAGTCTGTGCAGATGAGCAAGTTAAGTCGACCCCGTGGGTTGCTTGCACTGCAGTGCTGGTGTGGTCATGCCTGTGGGTAGCCGGGACGTGGCTTTGGACCAGCACGTTTGAACCCGGCTGTTTGGCTGCTGCCCTGGTCCCGTCTGCGGCGGGGCTGGTGTTGTCGTGTTGGTTGGCGAGCATACTTCAGTGGCACCACCGGACGATCACTGCGGGTCCGTTGGCACTTGGAGCACTTCTTTTCCGACGGCGCAGTCGCAAATGCTGATCATATTGCTTGTGAATGAAGCAATTGGCTCATTTTCCTGGTAGTTTGGGCCTGTTTGAGTCCTGGGGCCGCCACTTATCTGAAATAGAAGCTGATCTGGCATGCTTGTCGATTTGTAGAAATGGGCCATGCCTGCGACACCCCATTTTAGGTCCTTTTTGACCCGAAAAGTGTCAGTTTATCTCATCCTGCTTTGTGGCCAGCCAGCGCCCGAACGGGGCACTATTTTCGGTTTCCTGACCGTTTTGGGCCCACACCACTTCATTTTCACGACCTTCTTCACCAAATGACCAAAAATTCTACGTAGAGCCATGGTGCGAACAGTGGACCGGTACGGTTTACAGAGCAACTCCTGCTCAACTTGTAAGACGTGGGGAGCCCAAGAGCACTCACCTATCCTGGCGAGAACTTGGTGTCGGTCACAAATTGTTTCGAACCTGACTCGTCTAAGCGAGCAAATAAAGTGTACACGAAGAAGCCATGCATGCCCCCCCCCAAACCCACCCAGTACGTATTAGCTTTAAAAGAACCCATTCGACGAAGGTCACCCGGCTAGTGATTTAGACAAAATCCACCTAACCTGGACCCAAATCCTGGGTGTTTCGAGAGTTTTCGAGGGGTTTCACGGCACTACCGTGACCACCGGTGCCCAGACACCACAAACCACCTGGGCAACCCCAGTTTTCGCGAGCGACAGGCCGAGTTGCGAGGTTTTTGGTTGGAAAGTTCCTGAGCTTGTATGGCTTAGCAAACATAGTGCAAACGACAGTGCTATCCCTACGGTGAGGTCAGAGACATGTCGTGACAGGTCTCAGACACTGGACATAATGCGGGCTTCCGACCACATTCAAACTCTGGTCCGTAGATTCGGCTTGTCGCTCATGGCGCTCCTATCGCCTTGGCATCGCACCCGACACAGTGCATTTACAGTAGTGGGTTCCCTAAAACCCACGAAGAAATGAGAGATGGTCGGCAGGTCTTCTTGCCGAGCTTCCCAACATGAATGTGCAACAGGTGCTGGCTTTGTCCGCCTGCGAACTGTTTGCAGGCAAGGCTTTGTGTTGTGCACATTCCACAAATAGTTGCTCACTGCTATGTGCTCCGCTTTCTAGTGTTGGAGGCACTCTCTCATTGAGTGCTTGGAGACTTCCTCTTTCACGCCGCCGCGGAAAACCATTCTTGTAGCCTGTGGCGGAGCGGGACACAGAGCCACGCCACATGTTTTGCAGACATATTTCGTCTTGACCAAACGAACATGGCATTTGCACGCAACGCGGGTGTCTGTTTCCAGAATGGCATGGAACTTGCCATCCAGGCGCGACGGGTGGTCGCTAGCCCGAGGTGTGCGCGTTCCGGGGCTGAAGTCCTCAGTACTGCGGTTGTCAGCAAGTAACCCGCGGATGAGCTCTTTTCTGAAGTCCTTGAAGGGTAAGGACCCGCGATTCTTACCAAGACGCTTGTACAAGATAAAACTGTTCAACGCAGACACTTCGAGCAAATAAAAGAAGACTTTCATATACCATCGTTTGCCCTGCATGAATCGTGTCGCCCGGGCAAGGTACTGGTCGCAGCGATCTACCCCCCCCATGTGTTTGTTGTAAGCAACCACGATGTCTGGCTTACTGACCTTCAACCGCTTTCCCCCCTTGCAGCGACGCTCAAGCTCGGTCATTGTTGTTCCAATGGGGAGTGTTGACAACATGCGGACTTCACGCTTGTCAACCCACTCCAAGAACGTGATCGGCGAACTTTGGCGATACTGGCAATGGCCGCGTTTCGGGGCCGCAGCCTTATCCGCTTGGGATGGGCGGCCGCGCTTCTTTTGGGACTTGCTAAAAAGTGGGATCCCGTTCCGATTTTTGCGGACAGTTCCGGCCGCGTGGAATCCCAAGGTGTATAATTTTAGCATGAGGGGAATGCTTGTGTAGTAGTTGTCCATGTACATGTGCCTTCCTGAGTATGCATACAGAGCCGCAGCTGCAAGAAGTTCACGCTCACCAACGTTCACGGGGCCAGGGTTAGTATCCGTGTCAATCTTACCGGTATACACTGACGATACCAATGTGTAACCAGTCTGTGACTCAGCCAGAACAAAACACTTCAAACCGAATCGATGCCGTTTCATGGGCATGTATTGCTTGAAGCTGACACGACCTTTGTACTTGATGATCGACTCATCAAAGCTAAGTTCTTTATCGGGAGCATAGACATCCCGCCATTGGAGAGACACAAGCTGGAAAATATCTCTTATCTTGATGAGTCGGTCCGGGTGTTCCTTCTTTCCACTGAGGGGGTCTGTGAAGTGCAGCGTCCTGTGAATATCGTGCCACCTTTTCCTGGACATGGTTTCAGAAAAAAACGCGCATTGTTCGATAGGGTCCACGGACCAGTACGAGTAGAGATCCTGTTTCACGGACAACCCCATCGCGTATGTGACAGCACACCAGCGAAGAAATTCCGCAATATCGGGTGCTTCGTACGAGATACCCTCTTTCCCTGCAGCATACACACTCATGTGCCCAATGATCTGGGTGACCACCAGGTCGGTGAACATGCATCTGAAGATGTCAGTGGGGGAGGAATCCTCATCAAGGTCGTAGGACGGATTCGGTCCGGTCTTCTTGGCGTTGAAAGGGAATTCGAGGTTGGGCTCGACTTTGCTGCTCCACGACAAGGACTTGATCGCTGCACCTGCTGCCTTGACCGCAGCGCTCTCAGTATTCGGTGGGCGGCCTCGCGGTACTGGGTTTGCGGGGCGCTTCGGTGCAGGCTTTGCGGAGGGCTTCGGCGCCTGTTCTTTTGGTGGCCGGCCGGGGCGCTTCGGTGCAGGCTTTGCGGAGGACTTCGGCGCCTGTTCTTTTGGTGGCTCGCCAAAAAAAATGTTCATAAAGTGGCCGAGATCACCGCTCTGAACCCGCGGGTTGGCCAGGAACACGACGTTGGCCGGGTGGGGTCGGTCTTCGCCTCGCTCGACTGAGCCGGTTCCTCTCAGCACGGCCCAGTTGTACAGCGCTGTGTACACTGTCTCCGGATTGGGCTGGAATCCGATACCGTGTTGGAGGCAGAAGCTCGATACCTGATAAGTGTCCAGCTCCGGTAAGCGTGCCACACTCCTGCAACGCACGTCGAAATGTTCGCGGGCGAAGCTGAGAATGTTCAATGCCGATGGCATCGCAAAACTTCCCTCCATCGCTCGCATGAGTGCGATGTACCCGCACTCCACCCCGCTCTGCTCGTCACGCAGCTGCAGTGTCACACCCCGGATACCGCCGAACTCACGTCGCGACCGTTGCCTGTCCCAGTTCCCGCAAGAGTCGACCACTGTCACCCGCCCAAGCGCGGTGGCGTCGAGATGATGCACTTGTTCGCGCACTGTCCTTCCCGACCTGTTGTTGTCGTCATCGTCATCCTCTTCCTCTTCTTCATCCTCTTCTTCTTCCTCGTCCTCTTCCTCTTCCACCTCTTCTGCTTCCTCGTTGTCCTCTTCTTCTGTCGACCCCACACTCTCCATATCCGTGGCCGCCCGCTTCCTTCCAGACATTTTGTACTTTTCACTGCCCAAGTTCCTGGATTGTTTCGACTGTTGATGACAAGGCATTGAAAAAGCCGGTTTTCCGGGGGTTTCCCCAATCTCGCCACTTGGTTTCAATCGTCATTGCTGACGAATTTTTGACATTCGAGGGCGGCAATGAAAAGATTTGCTCGAAATGGGTGAATTCCATATTTTTGGGAATTTTTTGGCGCCTCCTGAGCACCCCTACAGAAAAATCCAGATTAAACCGGACATATATGTCCGGTTGGTCGGAGTTGGGTTAAATTTGCTCAAGCAAAATTGAAGCAAATTTAAGCAAAGTTCGGCAGGAATGGTGAATCCAGCGTTGCATGCGGGCACTGTTCTTCATAGCGAATGGGACATTCTGCAGGGAAGTACCCCTTTTGTCCGATGTGCAGCGCGTGGCCGAAATAGTGGACCACAATCCCATCCCTTTTGTACCTTGAGTCCCTTGAGTAGAGTCATGTTGTCGCGCAAACCACGAACAAACGCCAGTGCGGCATCTATGCTGGTTCTTCCCCAGCGTCGTTTTTCGAACCGTTTGCCTTACTTCCCGGTTTGCCGCAGTCTCTTGTTCGCTCTGCTCTTTCCAACGCTTTTCGTGGATTAGAAGGTCGGTATTTTGATTTCCCTTGGTCTCTTGTGGTCCCATCTCACCTTCAAGACACGGCTGTGTCACGCATGCTCTTGACAGACGCTAACGTCTGGCATTGTGCATGTGTGTTACAGTCGTTGTAGCAAGGGGTTTCACCCGACACTCGGATGAGGTTCGGTACTTCACCGCCGTAGGCTGTTCCCTGCCTGAAGGTCTGTTTGGCTGTCGGTGTTGAACTCTTTCTTCAACAGCATTGCCCAGTTCATCATCACACTCATCTTTGAGCTCATCGTCCAGGAATTCCACCAACAACGGGCACACAAGTGCCAACAGCGGACCGGCCAGTAGTATAGCCGGCACATATGGTGTGACATCCAGTAGCAGAAAGTCTTGTGACAAAAGTTTTTTTTTCCTGAAAAGTTTTTTTTTGCGCGCGCGCGCGTAAATTTCTGTGGGCCGACGGACATGGGCCAAAAAGAAAACCCCGCCTACCCTTACCGTCTTTTTTTTAGAGTTAAGTTCGCTTGAAATTCCGGGGTTTTAGGGTCTCCGTGTGACCGTTCATGAATGGGTTCTCTTAGAGCAAGAAAGGGCTGGGTTGTATATTTAGTGCACGCTTTCGTTATGGGTTATGGCTAGCTTTTTGCACGAGGGCTTCACAGATTGCCACAGGAGCTCGTCGTCTTGTTGCGTTAGTGGGGAGTCATTTGCAAGCAAATGAGTACCACACTATGCCAGCTTTTCGCTACGTGATTCCAGAAGGGTCGCTCTTTCCGCGCTTTCGACGCGGCGCAACCCTTGTCGGACAGGAGCTCGTAGTATTTTGGGAGAGAGCCACACATATTGCTGGCACCTTGCGTGGGGCTGGACCTCCTGTTGCCGAAAAAGCAGCTCCTGTGGCTGAAGTGTCGTCAGCCGCCGCGTGTGGGTACTTTATGACAATGGTCTTGGGTTCACATCAACCTTGGCATGCCAGCAATGCAGAACAACCATTTCCAGAGAATCTTCTGAGCCTTTGGACGAACGGTCTAGAAATACCCGCGATCGTGGTTCCCTGCCCTTCGACGAGGAACACAGGGTTGCTAAGGAAGGTACAACGGATGGAGGCAGTGGCCTCGATGCCAAGATCGAACCCAAAATACCCCATGTAGCCCATTCTTTCCGTCAGAGATAATTTAATTTCTCTGACCTGAGGGTCGGATACCAGAGCTGCACACAAGACATCCTCAATGGTCGCGTCTTAGATTCTCACTGAACAACAGAGTTAGAATAGAGTAGCTACTTGGTATGTGAAGGTAGGTGTGAGATAACGGCAAGCCTTGTGTGCTAGCTTCGTTTAACCATGATACTAATGATCGGGATTTTCTCCACCTTCTCGATTTCATTTCATCAACCCGCAAACTCGTCATTCCGACAGCACAAGCGCAAGTACTTGTGACAACGTAAACGCATACCACTCTTCTCTTGGCTTTACCCGGATTCCAAGGGATGCGAGATGCTCGTGGGATTGCTTCACTGGGTCAAAAGCAAGCAACGAGTCATGTGAGCCGGCCAACATCGGCGCCACCAATCGCGGCACCTGCACAGAACAAGACGGCTGTGTCAAATGCAATGACAACAACGACACCGAGATGAGACCTGCCACCGCGGTCTTCGAGGGAATGCGCATTGACCTGCCAAGCGCACAGCGCGAAGTTGTGTGAAACTGCCCGTTCTCGGCAGTAAGCCGAACCCCAAATATCCCACTTCCCCCCAGGTTGAAAGCTGAGAGGGATCAAGAACTTCGCAAGACCGCTAGCCACAGTTGTGAAACGAGTGGATTGTTGGATTTGGTATACCGTATTTGTAAAAATGACGTACCGGAAAAAGTCACAAAAACTTTCCCCGAGAGCCCGCGGGTACATCTTTTTTCCGGTACGTCTTATTTCCGGTACATAATAATTCTGAAAGATCGCGGAGGGGCTACTTCCCCCTACCACTGGCGTTCGACTTCATACGCCCTGTCCGCTTCCTCTTTCGGAGCCTCGCTTAAACTTCTCTAGACCCGCCGTGCTGCCGTGGCGCTCTGGCAATCCGCATCAGCACAAGAGGACACGACGAGTATCGAATTTATTATCTGATCCCATGGGCGCGGTTCAACCGTTTTGCCTGTGACCCATCGAACATGGCTCCCTCGTGCGCACATCATTTTGTTGGGGGCTTTTTGGCAGTGTGGGCGGCGGGCCGGTGCGGTGTGGTGCGCTGGTTCGATGCACTGAGTTGTCGTTTTTTGGACTGTCCGGTGTTTCTCGCTGGTCCGCGTTGCAGACCTTTTTCGACGATATGTTGCTCGAGATCAGCTCCGATGAAGAGATCTGCGGAAAGTAGACCCGGGGACCAAAATAACTGTACGTGGTTCCCGCCAGAGTCCGGGATGTGGATCCATGTGGAAATGGTGACCGTGGAAATCAAACCCCATTTCGGATTTTCTTGTTGCACTGCCTGTCAGGTGACATCATCAATTCCCCGAGTTCACCACTTGCCCCGACGTGGCAACATAATTGCGCTTGTAGTTTTGACCTTTTTGGCGTGAATCTACGGTGCAAAGTCTTGCCAATCCACGGTGTAGTTTCCATGCCCGCTGCCCTAAGCATTGGAAAGACCCGCAAACCACGCACATACTATTTGTTTGTCCATTTTCCACGAATCTCTTCATCGGAGCAGAACGTGAGCATAAATTCGACGAAAACGGTCTGCTACGTGGACCAGCGAGAAAATCTCCTCAACAAAGGAATTGATGGCGCACCGCTGCGGAGGTCGGCGCAGCCCAACACTGTATCCACAACACTGTATTGGTGAGTCCATGCAGAGCTACGACCCACGGTTTGGTAGTCTTCTGGAGACCTTGTGTTGTTCCTGCGCGGGAGGCATCTACCGCAACTTCATCTGCCGTGGCCTGTTCAGCCAGCACGATCTGCTGAGCTGGCAGGATTGGGGCAGCAGCGCAGAATCTCTAAGGAAAGTGCAGCATTGCGTCTTGATATGATCCTGGATGTGGCAGTTGCGCAAGCACTCTATGAAAAATTCCAGCAGAACTCAACCAAGCGGAAAGAGTCACAAGGTTTCTCCCTGAGGCCCGCGGGTACATCTTTTTTCCGGTACGTCGTCGGTACATCATTGTTCTGGTACGTCTTTATTCCAAGTACGGTAACCTAAAACCCGTATTGCGCAAATGCTGTGTAGTTTGAGTGTACTTTTTGCGAGGTTTGGGAAATGGCAATGGCTACATTCCGCAAAGGCCTTCTTCATGTCGCCGATGCTTGTGGCCGGGCATTTTATGACGCTTTTCAAGCTGTCGACACCGGCTACAACGTATACCAGTGGAATACAGGCTTCTGATAACGAGCGCCAGTTGGCCAGCTATTTGTTGAAACGCTTGTGATGTTCTGGAATTCCGACCACCCCGTAATAATAAGGCAGGCGTAGATCGTTCCGTCCGAGGCACGGTACGGTCATCGCCGATGGTGACGGCGATGTTGACACAACGGGGGCTGTTCTGGCTGACAGGCGAGCCCGCAGTGTGGGGGAGCACCGTCTTGACACGTCACGGGCTCTCTTCTTTTCGGCAACTGCACGGCCTATGGCACTCAATGGAAAGTTTCAGCTTCCGCTAAAAGAATGGGCACTCCATCGATTGCGGGCGCAGATCGTCTCCAATTTGCGCAGCACCACTCTGTCTTCCGACCGCAAGCGGTGAGTAGATCCCACAACGTAGGGTGCAGACGCCCTGCCGGCACTTCCCGGGGAAGGAGGAGACCCTGAGTCAGCGCAACATAAGTCGTTGGTGACCCGTTATCTGCAGCTCTTTCTCGACGAACGTTTTCCCCAGGATTCGACCGTGTGCATGCTTCGAATTCCAGGGCAAGCTCTATGCATGTCGTGCAAAGGGGCATCAGTTGATGTGTCAGCCCCTGAGGCGACGCATCCATCCTCTGCAGGAACCTTTCCTTCCGATAATGTTGCACAAAAGTGCGGAATGAGCTGAAACCAAAGGTACATGCCGATTGCACATGTGTGACTCGACAACAAGGGTGAGTGCTGCGAGAGGGCCCTTCGCCCGGTTTGACGAGTTAAAGATGAAGCCACCAGTCGAGTTTGCATTAAGCCGCTCCGTAATACGCGGAGGCTGCAATCGTCCACAATAATAGTATGCGGAATTTTGTACATTGCAATAACCGTCCAGTGCCCAACCTTCCTTGTCACAAAGACCCAATCAAGCTTTACCGACTAAGAGACAAGCGGGGTCCGGCGAAGTCGAGAAAGCGATTGGTTCTCGTTCAGGGTAAAGCCAGTAAGGCTGCAGGTGTCTTGATCCCACATTGTAGGAGCTTTGCGAGAGTCGTCGTCGGCAAACAATTTGGGACATTCCTTCGCACAACTAAGCTTTGGAAAGAACGGAAAGAAGGGCGTTGATCAGTAGGTGTTTGTAGATGTGGCGCAGGGGCGCTGGGTTACGCTTGTGCAGCCCAAGCGCCTCATCAGGTCGAGTACCAGGCTTGAGGGACGCGGTCCCTTGAGGGACGCGGTCGAAACAGATGGAAACCGTCTTGCGAACCGTGGATCTGAAGCTCCTGCCAGAGCAGGACATCCTGCAGGCGCACACCAGCCCAGAGGCTATGTGGTCAGCAGCAAGAAGGTTTCTGGCTTCACCTTTTACTCCAACCATACGGCGCGCGGCAAACAGAGCAGGAGCGGTGGACGAGAGTGACAAACTCAAGCATAGGAGTGAGGACTTCATTATTTGTGTTGTGCATCCGGTGTACACTGCTACCGGCTCTGAGTGAAGCCATCTCACCCTTGCGGAATCTTCGAAGTACGTCGAATTGGCCAGAATCTCTGCTTCGCCAAGACTTCCGATGGAAAGAGGCAGTACTTCACCACATTCCAACACGCAACGAGTGATAACATTTGTACTGAGCAGGTCAGCCTTGTCAGTGACAGGGGATCTTTACACCTTGCCTCGTCGTCGCTGCATTCGTCGTGGAAGGGAGTGGGCACGTAGCAGAAATTCGTCGGGTTGAGCGTTTCTCTTTGTGGAATGCAACAAGATCGGGGGAGTGGCGAGGGGTAAAAAAACAACAAGGGGACAAGAGAAAAAAGGAGAGCACGGACGCACCTGGTCTGACTTTCTCGCAGTGCTCCAAGTCTGGGAGGGGCACATCAAGGCTTCTCAAGGCCAGTCCCTTCAGAAAAGCTGACCCACAGCAAGGCTTCTAAAGCCTAGTCCCTTCAGAAAAGGTGGCCCGCATCAAGGCTTCTGAAGGCCAATCATCAAACAACGACTTTTCACCCCCCGGGCCCCTGCTCCGATGACGGGGGGGAGCTACGCGACTGCGAAGGCTTCGCCTTCAACCACAGCAGCTTCCTGCTGAAGTGCGCGGTGTCCTTCAGCCACCAGTTCTCGCTGATATCCTCTGAACTGCATCGAACTGCCTGGAGCTGTATCCTTCGGTCCACAGATTATCGCCACAGAATATTTGCTTTCTAACCCAAACCAACCCAAACTATCACGGTCTATGGGATGGATCGGCTTGTTTCACTTGTTGCGATAGTGGTGTGGTCCTTTGACAGAGTGAGCCGATGCCTCTCATCTCACCTATAACCCACGCCGCGGCATGTCAACGGCAGCGTGACGCTGCTCCGGGCAGATAAGCGCGGGGAGGCCGGGGGACAACGCCGCATCAAAGCGCTGCGCTGCAAGGTCGAGTTCCCGGAGGCGCGGCTGAAGAAGCCGGACAGGGGGTAAAATCTTAGTTTCGTGTTCAGGCGCTACTTGCCTCTCATGTGTTTGATGCTAGCATCAAGTCTTCTTCGCGGAATGCAGAGTCTTATTTTCTGTTCTTTTCTTTCTTTCGTTGTCGAAAACTTCTTTTTTCTCCTTCTACTTTCTTTACCATGGTTTTTTGGACTTTCTGGTGCCGTAGAGTAGTTCTTCTTTCTCTATGCCGCCCACAGGGGGGGACTCGGGGCCGGCGAGCTGAGCGCCCAGTTCCTCGAAGTGCTGCTGGAGCTGGCCCAGTGAGCCGGTCCGTCCCTATCTCTTGAAACTGCATCAAAGTGCCTGCCGCTGTTTATCACAGTGAATCACGGTCCACCACGGTCTATCAGGCCATCCCTAGTCCCTAGAGCTGCACCGAATTGCCCGGTGCTGTATTCTTCGGCCTATCACGGTCTATCAAGAGGGCTCCGCCAGTGCTACTGCGCGGCGGAGTTGTTCCCGTTCAACACGTGTTCGGTAGTTACAGCTACTTGGGATCCCTTCTGTTCTTTGTCGGGCAGCATCGTCGAGCATTTCCTTTCAAGCTGGCGCTAATGAAAAAGAACACGCGCCCCCCCCTCATGCATATTTGAAGCTAGCACAACAGGGGGGAGAAAGAAAGACTTGGGTGTCGCGGAAACACGGGTCCGAGGAAAGGGAAAACCAACAGAAGAGACTAAATGGAGGAAGAGGGGGACGAGAGTAAAAAAAAGCCGGGGGGCGGGGGGGGGGGGGGGGGGGGGGGGGGGGGTGGGGGGGGTGCTGGTGGGGAGGTGGGCTCTGAACAACGCTGCCGTCTTCTTTCGTGTGCACTTGTTGTTCCTTCCTTCCGATCTGTTGCTGTAAGGCACATTTCCCAAGTTCAACAAACTCGCGGTTCTGAAATCTATCAGGGCACGGCTAGTGTGGTGGCTAGGGGTCGGATCAACAACAGCTGAATTGGTAGGTGGCGGAACGGAGAAACAGGTCAAATCAAGTCCAGTTTTGCACGCTTTCGAGGGTCGAGACGCAGCAGTACTGAAGTGTCTCAGCTAGCGCGAAAATCGCAGAGTGTTCCTCTTGACCACGTGATTCACTGTGATAAGCATCACAGCCCACACCACTGTCGAGATGAGCGTCCTCCCCTTGCGAATCGATTCATTGTGGGCGCGCTGGATTCCATCGGCCCAGGTGATTGGAACCGCAACTTGATGGATGCAACATCGTGAGCAGCACTTGCCCAGGGGGTCTAGTCCACACCTGAAGTCGCAGTGCTTGCCAAGAAAGTGCGCATGTATGTGCCATCGTTTCGAAAAGACGACACGTCGGTCTACTACATTTGTAACCTTTGCAAAGGTGCGCCAACGTGGCTAGAATGGTCCGTGCTCAACACCGCGTGCCATTGTGTTCGGTTTTTTTAGCCGCGGACACATTGAGCGTGCGGGTTGGGTGTGAGTCTGGTTCACCGAGCGGCTGTTCGTAGCTCGTCACAGCCAGCACCCATGCTACGAGAGCACAGGCTAATCCCTTCAGATAGAACCTCTACAACTGTGGTCGAGCTGTTGCAACCGGTGAAGGGGGTTTGGGGAAAGGGCTCTACGAAAAAGAAATTGAACGCCGAGAAAAAGAGAAGAAATGTGAAACGGATTTTTTGCCTAGAGGCTTTTCGTGTTATTTTGCAAATGCTTTGAGCTATCGTTGTGTCTGTGCTTTCAGTCGTCCAGCCGAAGCTGGTAAAGCTTCGGCGCCGCCCATGTTAAGTTTGTTTAGCAGCGGCTGCCAAACATCCCGTGACACCGCGCAAGGTGGTAAAACGCTCTTTGGTTTTACTTTCGATTGCTTTTGATGGGGCGTGCGGGCCTGATATGCAAGAATGGAAAAGAGACGGGGGTGGAAAAGCGAAAAAGGAGCATGCAAGCACCCTTCTCGTGGTTTGGTGTGTTGATGAGATTTGCCGCACTCAATCACGAACAAGCATCGTACACCGCACTACGCTGGACCCGAATCCCGGACGTGGTTTCAGGTGGTGGTCATGACAGAGGCCCTACGCGGGCAGTTCGGCTTCCTCACACACGTACACCCCCACCATTTTTCCAAGCTTCATGAGAGTTTCTGAGGGCGAAGAGCTCGCATAAGACTTGGTAAAGGGTGGCGTTCTTTGTCCTTCTTTGCCCAACTGCCTTTGCGCTGACGCATTCGCATCTTCCGAAAAAAGAAGAACGCATTTCCGAAGCCAAGGTCCTGCACTGTTGAGCGAGATAGCAGACGAGCAGTAACAACTGATCAATGACGGGAACATTTCCGGAGTTGGGGCTTGCACTGATAAACGAAGCAACGGACGATCGTCATTTGATCAGCATCAACTGACCAAAGGTGATGAAAATGATGAGGCAAAGGTTTCTTGTTCTTCGCGCGTACATCTCTGGGGGGGTTTCCTGTATTAGCACTTTTTCGTTGGCTTCGTTTTCTCTTTTATGTGCAACCGTTGTTCCGGAAATGTGCCCGTCAGTACAGATGTGCTATTGATGAAAAATGGTACGGTGCGCAATTCCAGTTCTTCGCGGACAGGTTCGATGAGCGCCTTTTCGTTGATTTCGTATATCATTCTCAGAGTCGCCATTCCTTCAGCTGCCCACACGACATGTGCTTGTGGGGTGATACCATGAGAGATCCTATTTGGCCCCTCCCTGCCCCTCCGGAGCCCTCTGGAGCACTTACACGAGGGGCAAATACACTACAAACACAATCTGATTTGTTCTTCACTTACACCACCGTGTGTTGTTTTCTCACTCAGGACTTTTGACCTGTTGTGTTTGTGTGATTTGTCGTGTAGGGGTAGACCCGCATGACCTCACGTCCGTTCAACACGTGGTTCGGTGGTAACAGCACTTGGGATCCCTTCTGTTCTTTGTCGGGGCTCGTAACATTGCGGAGCCTCCTCTACAATAGGGTATACGAACAGCGCTACTCAAACGAAAGACACCCCACTGTCCCCAGCGAATAAAAGCTACGAAACAAAATTTTCAATCTTTTTAAATGAAAAAAGACCGCGAAGAAGTCCACCCCGGATTTCGAGAGTTCGCCGTTTCTTCGAATAAAAGATCGCCTGAAACTCCGGGGGTTCAGAGTCTCAAGGTCATTTTCAGCAATAGGAACTGTACCCAACTCTACGCAGGCGCGTTCGGAAAGGTGGAGGAAAGAAGGCACGTTTGCTAGAGTGAAGCGGCCGCGAAGAGGCGAGTTTCTCCGATTCTCGATTCTTACCGCCAGCCGTTTGACTGGAGTGAAAAGTGGCAGTCTAAAAAGCGAGCCACGACGCAAGGATACGCGGGGTCGATGACCAGTAGCTAGGAAGCTAGCTGTGTATGGGACGGCGATGTGCTATCAGCAGCACCAACCAGCAGAAGCTAGGAACGTAGCTGCGTGGCTGTGCGTGGGACAGCGGATGATATTACGCCGCCAGCAGCATTCAACGGCAGCTCTTGTCGCTGGGTAACACGTGGCTGTGTGGAAATGCGATCAGCAGCACCGACCAGCGGTCCCGATCTTCGATGCCGGCTCGTCGGCAACATGCCCCGGCGACGATCGCCGGCGTTTCGAGCTGTCCATTCCTTCGCCGGAGCACTGTCCCGCCTCTGCGTTCTTTCTGCGGGCCGCATGCTTTTCTTTTTATCTAAAGTTGGTCGGCAGTTGGTGGGGACGTGGCGGCATATCCTCACGCTGTCGTGACATCAGCGGCAGCTGGTGCAGACGACAAGTCGTCCAGAGGAAGATCAACCGAGGGGCGCTCAGGTGCGTTCGACCGGTCTGTGGGTGTGCGGATGCATGCGGACGATGTGAGACAAAGCCCTGCCTCGTGTGTCTGACTGAGTTCATGGCTTATCACAGTTTCACTGAGGGAGTTGACGCACCACGAAATTCGATAAGAGTTTTGTGGTTAGCATGCAAAGAGTCTGTAGCAAGAATTTGCATCGATAAGAGAGTTGAAGTGTGGCTAAAGATAAAGTGGTGTTACCTGAGGGGGTAATCAGAACATCACACAGCCTTCAGGGTGTGGTTGGTTCAAAGAAACAGTCAAGTTTTACGGACGGAGGGTCTGAATGGCCCAATTTTGCCAGGTTTCGAGTTTCCAGCAATTCGAACCTAAAGCAGAGCCAACAGCCGCATGTTTGGCGGGTCCATGGGACGCTGCTCACTAGCACTAGCACGTTGCTGAAGTAGCAACCACAGGGTCACGTAGCAAGGATGCTGAGGAGCTGCAGCGGCAGCACCGGATCACTGCTAAGGTGTAGACCGCGTGAAGCGTTTCAAGGGTCAACCCTTCCTTCAAAAAGAGACGACTGCATCATCCGGGGCCTGTTGGAAAGCTGCACTTTCTTCGTGTAGTAGGGTGTCTCGTGGATGTGCATGGAAAAAATAGGGGAGATCTCATTCTCTTGCATCGGGCCGTACCGTTAACCGCAATAGGTCTCCTAGGCTAAAAGCCTCTGGCCGACAGAACAATGTAGGTAAGGGAAGTCGGCAAACTGGTGCTGAGGAAACTCTGTCGGGGTTCGGATTAACCTTCTTAGGTCTTCGACCTTTACGCGACATCACGAAAACACTGTGTGAAGGGGGGGCATACTTTCGCCCGGCAAACTGCATTCCGGCACTCTCGGGGGGCTGAGTTGTCCGTGGTCCTTGAGGGACGGCGCTTGGGAGCGGTAGACGGGCTCTTCACCCACAGGCCTAGGGGTCCGGTTGGGAGATGGCGACCCGCGAGTTGGAGACGGCGACGACGTCGCGTTGTTGACGACGGGGGGAGGGGCAGCCATGGTCGCAGCTTCCGGCGACGCTTCTCGGTCGGCCTCGGTCTCGACCCTGCGCTTCTTGCTGGCTTGCTCCGTCATTTCTTTTGCTTTGTGTCTTGCTTCTTTTTTTGTCCTCTCCTGTCGCAGGGGTTTGAGTGATTTTAGAGTTAAAGTTCGCTTGAAATTCCGGGGGTTTAGGGTCTCCGTGTGACCGTTCATGAATGGGTTCTCTTAGAGCAAGAAAGGGCGATTTTGTGTGTTTGGCATATTAGTGTATTTCGACCTTTGTTAGAGTGAAGGCTCGCTTGAGACTCCGGGGTTATAAAAGTCTCCGGGTGAGCTTCGTCTTTTTGCTGTTTGTTCTGTAGAGGATAGAAAGCTTTACTGTATCGGGCTAGACTTCAACTTATGCTTGAGCCAGGATGCCCAATCCGCTGCCTTTTCGCGTCGCGTGTTTTTGGGCAGTTTTGAGGTCTCCGAGAGCCGCATATGCAAGCTTGTGCAAACCAAGCTGCGTTTGAGCCGCTGTCCACCCTGCCTGACTTCGCGAATCGTCACCCCCCTAGTCTGTTGCACAGCGTGGTAGTCCTGAGTGGTGCAGCGTAGAAATCGGTGTACAAACCGGTTCCGGGCTGGGGCAATTCCTAAGTGAAAGTTTGCTTGAAACTCCGGGGTTTTAAAGTCTCCGGGTGACCGTCGTCAATATGGGGGGAGATATCCTTTGCGCTCGGTGTGTCGTAAGAGTGGTGGTTCCACGAGGTAAGAGAAACGGTGGGTACCTTCGCGAGTTTCGGTCATTATTCACATACCTTACTTACGGTAGGGGTCTCCTTTTTCTTTGTCCAACCCCGGTTTTGGGCCAAAACCGGCTTCGGAAACCGCCCCTAACTAACTAACTACCTACCCCCAGTGTGTCGTAAGAGTGGTGGTTCCACGAGGTAAGAGAAACGGTGGGTACCTTCGCGAGTTTCGGTCATTATTCACATACCTTACTTACGGTAGGGGTCTCCTTTTTCTTTGTCCAACCCCGGTTTTGGGCCAAAACCGGCTTCGGAAACCGCCCCTAACTAACTAACTACCTACCCCCTACTACTACTACTAACTCCCGTGTAGTGTCGCCTCCGTTTAGCCCTTGTCAGTGTCGCCTTTTTGCCTGAAAACGCGAGGCGATACTAACACGGGAGACGGTTCTCAATAGGGTTCCCTGTATTTGCATGAAGAATGTCTCATTCTCACTAACGGCTTCCCGTGTCAGTGTCGCCTTTTAGGAAAGGTGCCTTTAGGTTGGCAACACTAACACGAGGGGGTAGGTAACTAACTAAAACCCTGCCCATCAGCTCAGGGATTTCTATTTGAGAGGAAGAGGTTTGGGCATAAGTATAAGATTCTGGCAGAGTGCGGTGCTGTGCACCTCGTCTGCTCTGTTCCGTGTAGTTGACCGCCTCTCCGGGCTCGTGTGAGCACAAGCCCCAAGGTGCCAAGCTCGGTTCGACGGAATACAAGCGTCTAGAGAGCTACCGTTCTGTTTGGTTCGTCGATGTACAGGCGAAGACCCAAGCCATAATTTAACGTGAGGGCACAGGCAGCTGCCACGGCCGCGCATTCCAGTCATTGCTGTGAAGGAACAGAGGAAAGGCAAAACGTAAAGAGATATTCTATGGACATCTACCGGGAGGTCTAAAGGAAGGAAAAGTCGATTCATACTGACTACAGGGGGTGACACGGGATTTGGTAGCGTAGTCAACCTCTACGACCGCCCACGCAACTTCTTCGTACTCAGAAGGTGCCAGACACACAGAAGAGTTAACGCCGACAAACAATGACACCGCTGCTGCTGGGAGTGACATGAGTCGGCATTGTTGTAATATCGGGGCGGGCAAGCACGGTTGTTGCAAGCAGAAGTTGCTTTTCTGCTTTTTGTTTCCATCTGATGCGACGACCGAGTTTCCGAATCAGATGAGCGGTCCGCGTATCCTTCCATTCTAGAGGTGACGTCGATGACAAAGATTCGGCGAAAGATGCGAGAAGTAGTGTCGGGACTTCTCTCACCGAAGAGGTTCCGGTGTCACTTAGCTTGCAGGTAGCCACACTGGATAGGGCGAGATGTGCGGGGGCTCAACACCGCTCTGGTCCCGTCTGCGCTGTGTTTCGGTCCTTTAATACACGGACACATGAGGCGGACCATCATCAGCGGAGCCTGAGTGTCTGCAGACAGGACAGCGGCGTGAGGCTGGATAGGGCTGGATGAGTGGGGCTATAACCAACGGCAAACATACTCGGAGGCGCCCGATGCGTATTCAGACGGGGCTGGTCAGAGGGAGCGAAAACAAGCCAGCTACAAATGAGCCCTGTTGCGGAGCGCTTGCACCCGACAATTGTTATGACTTGCAACTGGCGACCTCGAGCGTTTCCCCGGAGCTTACTCAGTACGGCAGGAGAAAACAAAGACAAGCGCAAGTGCGCAGTACAAATGCTGCAAGGGCAACTACAAGTTTATTCACGGGGTTCGAGGAGCTGTCTTCCGATGGTCGTCCACGTGAGACGCCGCCTTGCTTTCGTCTGTGCATGCTGGTAAGCTGGAAGCGGTACGCTGCCAACTGCTCAATCCAAGTTCTTCAACAATGCAAGTTGGATGCAGTCAGTTGCGTTGCCAACAAAGAAGAAGCTCACGTTGCGGCGAAATTGGTGTGGCTCGCTGACTGCGGCAAATCATGGCACCCGCTCCTTCGACGGCAAGCAGGGGTGCCGCTGGGGGTCCGAAAATGTAGTCGGGAGCGGTCCGGGCCACAAGACTGTGAACGCACCTGCTCGGCGTGCGGTGATCCGCATGCTTAGCACACGGCGGCAACAGTCGCGCCATTGTGTTGTCAACGGCGGCGTCCGGTCCTGACGCGCGGCAACGCAACAATTCGCGTCAAAGGTGCATTCGCCTGCCAATACGCACCTGTCTTTTAGACTCGACCGACGAAGTCCTGCATCTCGGGAATTGAGGCGAGCAATTACACCTTACCTCAGGACCGACTGACCCACGTCCAATTGCTGTTGACACGGAAACCTTCTCCACTTCGGCCTTCAATGTTCTCCATTGAATATTCGCCACTACAACCAAGATCTGCACTCATCCACGCTCCAACGAGGCTCACGCCAACGACTTCGCGACGTGGACCACGCACTCCTGCGCACGCCTGGCTTTGTGGAACGACTAGGCGGAAGCACGCAACAAGCGATCGCGGAACCCCGCCTCCTCTCTCGCTCAGGTATCCAAGAAAATAGCAAGAAACACGCACACTCGCCCGCTTAGGCTTTCAGATGGGGTAGAAGTTCTCGGTTCGGTCGTGAATCTTCTTGCGCCTCTTCGTGTGGGACGCCACTTTTTTGGATGACGTCGGCGTGCCCGATAGTGTGCGCAACGCTGGAGGAGTCGCCGGTATAGCGTTATGACCACGCCGTGCTGACGGCGTTTTCGGGGATCGACCGGATGCCTGATAGTGGTGTTGTAGGTTTGAGGAGTGTTTGTTTAAAGTGAAAGTTCGCTTGAAACGCGGGGGTTTTAAAGTCTCCGGGTGACCTTCGTCGTTGTGGGAAGATATCCTTTGTGCTCTGAGTGTCGTAAGAGTGGTGGTTACACGAGGTAGAGGATCGGTGGGTACCTTCGTTAGTCGTAGGGTTTGTGCGCACGTGTGAAACTCGCCTGCTTCTTGCTAAGATTTGAAGTGGTTTAATAAAGACCAGTTGGATTCCTCTTGTTCGTAACAGTTCCAAGCTGACACTTCATTGTGGGCACAACACGCAAGAAGGTCTGGAAAAAATCAGGAGCCGCGGGTAGCACCCGAGAGCGCCACTCTCAATCTGAGCCCAGACCTGACCCGCACTGACAATCCCGCATGTGTCCTCAGAGCCAATCCTTTTCCCGAAGTTACGGATCCAGTTAGCCGACTTCCCTTACCTACATTGTTCTGTCGGCCAGAGGCTTTTAGTACGCTGCCAACTACTGTTTTCGCCTTGATGCTCTAGTTCGGGAAATCGGTAGCCACTTGACCCGTAGGCCCGTGGCTCTGCAGTACCACCGAACACGTGAAGCTTGCTCCCGTGTAGCAGGCTTTCTCCGGTACACTCGTGCTCGCATCTCCGAAGGGTGGGTGGGGCGGGATCCTTCGGGTGACGGATAGAGCGCAGCTTCTCCATCCGGCACTCTGCTCAAGACTTCTGTTTTTATATTGCGGCGTCAGCTGCACGGCAGTCGATTTGAGAGTTTTTTTTTTTTTTTTTTTTTTTTTGTTGAAACGCTTACGCCCGCCACTGAACCCAGATTTACCTGCGTTTCGTGTGGGCTACAGCACACGTACCTCCTTTGATATTTTGTAGCTGGTAGCCTCCTCAAGTATTTCCTACAAAGCAGGTGCGTGCAAAAAAGACAGGCGCTTCGTTTTGTTTGTGCGTGCCGGTTGATCGTTTTCCCACATGTATTTACCCTGTGTGTATTCAGGTAAGGAATTCTGATCAACCACCAAAACATGCTGCCTACGTCTTTTTAGCCTGCACAATACATTGAAGGGCAACCCACAAGATTGTTAGTACTAAAAAAAGCAAGACGGGACTATTTAGCGCTATTTGCGGTTAGATGCCGATGCCCGACACCCCTTCCCTTGGAGCGAGGTGCAGGAGCACACGCACGCTCATTCTTGCCCGCACGCGACTCCACTGGGCTGTTGACCGCCAGGAGATCAACGGGATCTGGGGAGTGACTGACGGGCAGAGAGCCCAAAACTGCCGGAACACGTTTGCCCGCGTCACGTTTGCGGTACGTGCTATTTTCGTTGTCCTTATTGTTGGTGCTGGTTTTGAGGGATAAGGAAAAGGTAAGAAATCTTTTTGCGGTGGCTTGGTAGTTTGTGCTACCTCCTGCTATTTTGGTGGGCGGATTATGCCCTGCATAATCCCCCCACCCAGGGATTATGCCCTGCATAATTCCCCCCCACCCAGGGATTATGCCCTGCATAATCCCCCCACCCAGGGATTATGCCCTGCATAATTCCCCCCCACCCAGGGATTATGCCCTGCATAATCCCCCCCCCTGCATAATTCCCCCACCCAGGGATTATGCCCTGCACAATCCCCCCACCCAGGGATTATGCCCTGCATAATCCCCCCACCCAACGCTGTGGCGCTGGTGACGTTCGCGACCTGCCCGCAGTGCCATTTAACGCCACTTAGCCTCGTCACTGCGTTCGTCAGCGCCCGTAGGGATCGTCCTTTCGCCCGGGCGATTCCTTTGTACTGTTCATATTGACTGAGTACAGTTTTATTCTGCCCGACCGCCTGCGCCTGCACCTCGTTCATCGCCGCGTTGCTGAGGGCGTCAGCGTCAACGTTCTTGTCGCGGGCGACGTGCTCCAGGTCGAACCTGTACCGCGGTGCCAATTCGGCCATACTCGTCTTTGTGTGCGGGTGTGAGTGTGTGTGTACGTACCTTCGTCGCACTTTTCGGTGTGGTGGCTGCGTGAGGCAACGTGCGGACGGCCCGCGGTGTCGTCGTCGTGGCGTGAGCCTTTCGCGGCTGCGCGTCCTGCCTGCCGCCGGCCGCAGCCGGGTGGCTGGTGTTGATGCCGCTCGCGGTGTGCGCGCCTAGCGGCGCCGTCGGCGGCAGCACCACCGCCGCTGCCGGCGGCGCCAGCGCGCGGTGGACCCCGTCCGCGATGGCCCGTATGGCAGCCTCCGCCGCCGCCGCCGCCGCCCCTGATCCCGCCTCCACGGCGGCCTCAGACCCCGCTTCAGCAACGAGCCCGCGGATGTCGGCCGTGATCTGGTCGTGCGCCCGCTTCAGCCCCACCGCCTTCTCCCGCAGCGGCACAAACCAGAGCGGAGAGTATGTCAAGTGTTGACGACCCGGCCATCGGCTTTGAAAGCAACACGAACGACAACACAGTCAGGCAGAAAGAGAGAGGGAGAGACGAGAAGTGAGAAGGTAGGCAGGCCCTTTTTGATGTGTGGGTGTTGTGGACCCGTGTTCACGTGGTGCCTCCCTGTGCGAGAGGCGTGATGCGCGGGAGGGGGAGTACAAAAAAAGGGAGCGAACGGTGGGGCCTGCGTTTGTCTGTTTTTGCTTGCCCCTCCAACCTCGCTTTTGGCGAGTGGATATGAGGAGTTCGCTCAGAAACGTAAGGATTCCAACTTGACGCGCCGGAGGTGCTCAAGCAAAGGTCGCTAGGTGAGTGTGTGTACGTACCTTCGTCGCACTTTTCGGTGTGGTGGCTGCGTGAGGCAACGTGCGGACGGCCCTCGGTGTCGTCGTCGTGACGTGAGCCTTGCGCGGCTGCGCGTCCTGCCTGCCGCCGGCCGCAGCCGGGTGGCTGGTGTTGATGCCGCTCGCGGTGTGCGCGCCCAGCGGCGCCGTCGGCGGCAGCACCGCCGCCGCTGCCGGCGGCGCCAGCGCGCGGTGGACCCCGTCCGCGATGGCCCGTATGGCAGCCTCCGCCGCCGCCGCCGCCGCCCCTGATCCCGCCTCCACGGCGGCCTCAGACCCCGCTTCAGCAACGAGCCCGCGGATGTCGGCCGTGATCTGGTCGTGCGCCCGCTTCAGCCCCACCGCCTTCTCCCGCAGCGCGGCCAACACCCGCCGCCCGCCGCCGCCCGGCTCGCCGCCGCTCGAGCCTCCTGACTTCCGCCTCGAGGCGGCGTCCGCTTCGAGTCGTTCCACCGCCGCTTTGTGGCGGACCCGCTCTCGCTCGATCTTCTCCCGGTAGTACTTCTTCACCTCGCCTACCTTATCCGTGGCCGCGAGTGCCGTCGCCTCCGCGATGCTGTGGCACCGCTTCTGCCACAAGTAGTCGAGCTCCGTCCAAACCGCGGCCTCGGCGTTGACGTGCGAGGCGAAGACCCGCGCGAGGTCGTCCAGATCGGTCTGCCGAGATTCCTCGATGGCTAGTTCGCGGGCCTCCGAGACGTCGATTTCCTGGCGGTACCCGGCGATGAGCTCCTGAACGGCTTTGAAGGACGCGGTTTTGGTCCCGTCCGCTTCGTTGACACGGACGCTGTTGTACACGACGCGGGCGCGGTCTGCGAAGAGGAGGGCTGACATCGCGTCTTCGAAGAAAGCCTTCGCCGGGGACACGCAACAGATGATGCTCGTCTTCGCGTTCCCGCCGAGCGAGTTCTGCAGGATGCGCGTGAGCTTCGAGTCGCGGAACGGCACGTGCGCCGCGCGGGCGGCGAGCGCGGAGATGACGCCGGTCAGCGCCAGCAGCGACCGGTTGATGTTCGCGCCCTCCCGGAGGCCCTCGCCGGCGGAGCCGGCGGCCTTCGCGTTCTCCGACCCCGCCAGGTCCACCAGCTGCAGCGTCGCGGCGCGCGGCGGGGCGCCGGCGGGCGCGACCTCGGCCTGGACCTGGAAAACCGTGTGGCTCCGAGACGACCGCTCGTTGAGATTCGTCCTTCCCTGCCGCCTCGCCTCCTGCCCCACCCGCACGACCCTCTCGCAGTCGTCGAGGCTCTCGACCGGTCTGCTGGTCATGTTCGTCAGCACGGTGCCGTTGGCCTCGCCGTCCGTCACGACGTCGATGTCACGCTGCCCCGGGTTCAGCAGGTCGAAAACCTTCTCCATGTAGATCTCGAAATACGCGACCGAGAATCTGATACTCGCGCGGTCCTCCGGACGAGCGACCTCCCGCACCCTCTTCTCCTCTAGAAGCCGCTTCATGGTCTGCACGATCAGCCCGTGCTCCTCGGGCGTGCCCAGCATCGTGTGCGTCTTCCCGGCGGAGGTGTGGCCGTACGCGATGACCGTCGCGTTCACGCCCTGCAGGATCGTCGTCGCCGCGTCGCTGAGCTCTTCGGCGACCGCGCTGTTCCCCGACTCCGGGCCCCAGACCCGCTGGAACAGAAACCCGTCTTTGCTGCCGCTCTTGTGCGGGGCGACGGGCTTGATCCGCCGGTCGGTCCACTCGAACGCGTCGTCGTCCTCTTCTCCAGTCGGCCGCACGCGGAGGAACACCTTTATGCGGTCACTGGACATGTTGCCGTGCCTTTTGTCAAAAGTGCTTCCTTTGTTTCTTTCCTGCTAGAGTTCAGACGGTAACTTTTTTGACTTCTGTGAACAATCTGGCTCAGTAAAGTGTGTTGTGTAGTTGCAGGCCTTCGCAGGATTGTCGAGCGGGGCCTCGAGCAAGGTGCGTCGTAAGATTATATATATATAGGGTTCAGCAGGTCGAAGACCTTCTCCATGTGGATCTCGCAGTACGCGACCGAGAATCTGATGCTCGTGCGGTCCTCCGGACGAGCGGCCTCCCGCGCCCTCTTCTCCTCTAGGAGCCGCTTCATGGTCTGCACGATCAACCCGTGCTCCTCGGGCGTGCCCAGCATCGTGTGCGTCTTCCCGGCGGAGGTGTGGCCGTACGCGATGACCGTCGCGTTCACGCCCTGCAGGATCGTCGTCGCCGCGTCGCTGAGCTCTTCGGCGACCGCGCTGTTCCCCGACTCCGGGCCCCAGACCCGCTGGAACAGAAACCCGTCTTTGCTGCCGCTCTTGTGCGGGGTGACGGGCTTGATCCGCCGGTCGAACGCGTCGTCGTCCTCTTCTCCAGTCGGCCGCACGCGGAGGAACACCTTTATGCGGTCGCTGGACATGTTCGTTCGTCTGGCCCTCTCTCTGGCTCTGGGGGGTTCCTTTATCTTTCTTTCCTGCAAGAGGTCAGGTAGTAACTTTAGTGAAATGAGTGTGGCTCAGTACAAAAAGTGTGTGCGGCTTTCCGGCCGACATGTGGATGCATGTCTTCGCAGGATTGTCAAGCTCAGGGTCGCATTAGATGTCTCGGGGCCATGAAGTCAACGGTCAGGTGCAAGGTGTGTGCGTCGTAGGCAATGGTTGTGGATCGTCGTCGCCGCGTCGCTGAGCTCTTCGGCAACCGCGCTGTTCCCCGACTCCGGGCACCAGACCTGCTGGAACAGAAACCCGTCTTTGCTGCCGCTCTTGTGCGGGGCGACGGGCTTGATCCCTCTTCTTCTCCCTTTCCAGTCGGCCGCACGCGGAGGAACACCTTTATGCGGTCGCTGGACATTTTGTGTCTACGACAATCCCGTGGGACCTTTTGTCAAAGTGCTTCCTTTGTTTCGTTCCTGCAAGAGTTCAGATGGTAACTTTTTTGCCTTCAGTGAACAATCTGGCTCAGTAAAGTGTGTGTCGTGGAGTTGTAGACTCGAGCGGGGCCCACAAATTGAACGGTTTCGAGAAAGGTGCGTCGTAGGATTATATACAGGGTCGAAGACCTTCTCCATGTAGATCTCGAAGTACGCGACCGAGACTCTCGCGCCCTCTTCTCCTCGAGGAGCCGCTTCATGGTCTGCACGATCAACCCGTGCTCCTCAGGCCCCTCTTCTTTCCCTTTCCAGTCGGCCGCACGCGGAGGAACACCTCTATGCGGTCGCTGGGCATTCTGTGTTCGCGACAACCCCGTGGGGTCTGTTGTCTGCGTACTATCTTTGTTCCTTTCCTGCAAGAGTTCAGACGGTAACTTTTTTGACGGGGCGACTGGGCGCCCGCTTGCTGAGAGGACCTTTCTTCCCTGCACGAGTTCAGAAGTAAGGTAAGGGTGCGACCTGGCCTTTAAGGTGTGCGCGTCTTGTCGGTTGACTTATGAACACCTACGTAATCCCGGAAGGGGCTCTAGGAGGTAGATCTGTTGATGACGTCGTAAGCCAGAACTCCCGACACAGGAAAGCCGTTCCTCAGGTGCGCTACCGGCTCCCCATGCCCTCGATACCCGTATCCCGACGCATCTCCTCCAGGAGCGCCGCACGTTACAGGCCCCTTCGGCTCTCGTCGCAGATCCTCCGTGCTGCGCTTCACGCCCCCTCTGGGCTGGTCTAACCTGCCCGACCACTCCGGCGGCCATGGTGGTACTAAGGGTGTACGTATACACACACACATACCAGTAGGTGGTGCTACGGTCCCGATACCCGTCTCACGGATTTTCCGAGGGAATCTGCGAGGCTTGACGAATTTACATACAGGGTGTCTGTTCTACGCTGACTCTACGGGGGAAACATTTTGTTTTGGGTGTCCAAAGTACCCTTGGGGTATCACCCCCATCGTAAGTTGTTATTCGGAGTTCTTTCCTTTCCTCTCATTGAACGAAAACCGCAGCTGCAATGCACAGCAGCAATGCCTCCTACTGCAATGCCCAATACTGAGGATAGATAGTTGTTGTTGCCATCATGTAGAACTCAAATACTCTGGAAATGGTACCCCCACGCACTGCTCCTGTACAGACGAAATCTGAGTGTTGCTACAATATTTAAACACACTGAATTTCGGGCCCCACACGTTGGAGCAGACAAGACTTGAGTGCTGCGAAATTTGAAGACACTGAAATTGGATCCCAAACACTGACATCCACTGTGAACAACCTGAAAGCGATCTCTCCTAGATTCCCAGGATGACCTCACCGGTCCAGATCACGAGCTCGTGGACTATATGAGGAGTGGTATCTAGGAGCGAAAGGGCGAAGAGACGTTGACTCGACAGAAGGAGAGAAGATGAACGTGGTTCTAGTATATCTACGGCGGTAATTTGCAGAAGGGAGGCAAGGGGGAAAGTTGGCTGGTCGCTGTGGCGAAACAAAAACGCGGGCATTGCAACGCGATGCATGGGGAGAACGAAGGGGAGATGGTGCGGTCTCGGCGCCCACCAGTGATGGATACACAGGCGGCGTCGCCCCCCCCCTTCTTGGATGTTCCAGAGGGAAGGGGGTGCTTCTATGCGGGTTTGCGGGCGCAGCTGGAAACAGCGGGCCATGTGCAGTTTTGCTTGCGCGTGCCGGTTGGCCGGGCTTCCCCCTTCGGGATCACCCTGTTCCTTCCCTGAGGGTCGGGAACTCTCATGTCTAGCAAATGCAATGTGCCAAGAACAAAAACCGATCGAAGGCAGCATACTATCCTCACTCCCGTGAGATGAACAAAACAGGTTGGAAAGAAGTGCGGACAGAGCCAGTTCCGTTTTTTATTGTACGCCTTCTTCGTGTAGCTACCAGCAAGATTGGTAAGTACTAAAGAATTCGTATGGCGCGTGCCGGTTGGCCGGGCTTCCCCCTTCGGGATCACCCTGCTCCTTCCCTGAGGGTCGGAAACTCTCATGTCTAGCAAATGCAATGTGCCAAGAACAAAAACCGATCGAAGGCAGCATACCCGTGAGATGAACAAAACAGGTTGGAATGAAGTGCGGACAGAGCCAGTTCCGTTTTTTATTGTACGCCTTCTTCGTGTAGCTACCAGCAAGATTGGTAAGTACTAAAGAATTCGTATGGCGCGTGCCGGTTGGCCGGGCTTCCCCCTTAGGGATCACCCTGCTCCTTCCCTGAGGGTCGGAAACTCTCATGTCTAGCAAATGCAATGCGCCAAGAACAAAACCCGATCGAAGGCAGCATACTATCCTCACTCCCGTGAGATGAACAAAACAGGTTGGAATGAAGTGCGGACAGAGCCAGTTCCGTTTTTTATTGTACGCCTTCTTCGTGTAGCTACCAGCAAGATTGGTAAGTACTAAAGAATTCGTATGGTGCTTTCTTTTGCTCACCGGAGCTCACCTGCTTTGGCCCGCTGGCTGAATTTGGAGCCAAAGTGGAGACGCGTGGCGCGATGCATCCAACAGGAAAAAAGCGACGCCCATCCTTCGACAGTTCCGCTATCCGAGCGCTGAGCACGAGCGTGAGGTATCTGCATATTTTTGTTTCCAACTGTTGCGGGTCCAGGTAGGTACCAGGGAAAGCCTGCTACACGGGAGCCAAGCTTCACGTGTTTCGGCGGTATTGCAGAGCCACGGGCCTACGGGTCAAGTGGCTACCGATTTCCCAAACTGAAGCATCAAGGCGTGGCGCACCTTGGGGCTTGGCGCTTGCGCTGACCACACAAGCTCGTCAAGACGGTCAGCCACAGGGCAGAGCGGACGGGGTTGTAGCACTGTGCTGCCTCCGGCTCATGCTTTGCAAGTTGTGGTTGACCGTCACGTTCCTGGACCCGGAGCGGCCTTTTCCTTTTTTTCCGACTATGTTCAGTGGACTTCAGTGCCCCCGCTAACTAAATATAGTCCTAGGCAAAACATGTGAACCCGAGCGTGGCAATACACTAAACAGCGGCAGACAATTGACGTCTCTACGGGTTTGAAAGTCGGTAGCCACTTGATCTGCAGAAAAGTGAGCGCGTCACGCTTGCCGAGGGTTTCCCGGGTCCGGGTACCAGAAGATGCCGCCGGTGCTGCTGCTCACCTGCTAGATCCGTCCTGGAGTGGTCCCGACATCGAATCGATCCAGCTGGTGCTCCAGTGTGATTCAATCTCGAGCACTGCTTGCGTGCACGGCGGTTCTCGCCTGTTTTTCGCAAGAAGCAATAGTAGTACCCTTGCCGGCTGCCAACTTGTAGCACCAACAACGCACTGCGCCACACAAGAAAAGAGGGAAAATAATAGGCGCGGCGTTTTGATTTGTACGTGCCAGGAGAAGTTAGTCCGGTACTGAGTGAACACGATCGCTAGGTTCATCTCCTCCCGAACACGCTGCCCAGCGCTCATTCGAGTTTGCAACTAATCGTTACTGAAGCAAAAGCAGCTGTACAAACCTCGTGAAGGTCTCCCCGATCGTGGTCGAGAGCCACCGGGTCCTCGACTGTCTTGCAGCAGAGGCACGACAGGGGTTGGCGCCTGTTTGGTTCAAGGGGGCTGTCGAATTGCAGAACAGCAGGAAATTCTGCTCTGCGCATCATCTGAACGAGATCTGCCAGACAACAGGAGAAGCAAAAAAGCGCGTCTCCTAACCTGATATCACGAGCTAGCAAACTTAATCCTCGCCGCACCCTGAGGCTCTGTGCAGTTTTGCTATCGACCTGCGTGGCGCATCAACTTCGTTAGTGAAACTGTGGGGTGGATGTCGCCGCACACCGGTTTGACTTTCCAGCTGTTTCGCTCCGGCTTCTGCAAACGAGGGGGGTTTAAGTAGTAGAGTTAAAGTTCGCTTGAGATTCCGGGACTTTAGGGTCGGGTGACCTTTGCTAAATGGGCTCTCTTAGAGCAAGTAAGGGCTATGTGCGGGTTGTTTTTTGTACACTTTCATTCTGAGTGGTGGCTAGCCATGTCCGGGACTAGATACATTTCTTCGAGGGATGTATGTGTCTTGGGTACCAGGGAAAGCCTGCCACACGGGAGCCAAGCTTCACGTGTTCGGCGGTACTGCAGAGCCACGCCTACGGGTCAATTGGCTACCAATTTCCCGAACTAAAGCATCAAGGCTTGGCGCACCTTGGGGCTTGGCGCTCGTGCTGAGCACAAGCTCGTCGAGACGGTCAGCCACAGGGCAGAGCGGACGGGGTTGTAGCACTGTGCTGCCTTCGACTCAAGCTTTGCAAGCTGTGGTTGACCGTCACGTTCCTGAACCAGGAGCAGCCTTTTTCTTCTTTCTTCTTCTTTCGAGGGATGTGGTCTTGGGTGTGATGGTTGCGCGGCAATGTTGAAAGTGTCCACAGCGCTGCAAACCCCACCCCCGGTTGTGTTTGTGACGGTTCTGATACATTCGTGCGGGGACATACGTTGGAAGATACCGGACGGGGACTCCGTGACGGTCGTCGGACGAGGCTGCTTCCCTGAGGTGACTTTGGCCTTGTGCCCGCATGCGGTGCCTGTGTGTGCGGAGTGATTTTTAGCCACATGCAATGTGTGAGGAAACTGAACCGCCCAAGTAGGACCTTCTGATCATGAGATATATAAGATTGAGTTGTAACACCAACTTGTGTTGAACGCTTACGCCCGCTACTAAACCCAGATTCACCTGTGTTTCGTGTGGGCTACCGCACATTTACCTTCTTTGTTCGAACGCAACTGGCAGTCTCCTCAAGCATTTCCTACAAAGCAGGTGCATATACAAAAAAAAAGAGGGGAAAGAGGGGGGAATGATGCGAAAGAGAAATGACAATACCTTCGATGACGATGACAGAAGCGGGATGTCGCTGGGGTGCGGGTGCAGCTGGGGAGAGCTGGCCCGACTCAGCACCGGCGCTCGGAGCGGCGCGTCGCGGAGCCGCGACGGCGAAGGGTGCGGCGGAGCCGGCGGCGGCAGGCTGGGGAAGGTCCGCGGCGTCGTTCGTGGCGACTCCCCTTCGACCCCGTCGTGCGCCGACGCGGTTTCGGACCCGGGCGCCGCCTCCACTCCGCCGCCGCTGCCCAGCAGCGACCGGTTCGCGGGCACCGGGCGGGGCGACATGCCCCGCTTGACCGGCTCCCTCAGCGCTTCGGCCGGCCGCATCCTCTCCGACGCTGCGCCCGCGCTCCGCAGGTTGATCACCGGCGCGACTCCACCCGGGTCTGACGCGCCGCCGCTGCTCCGTCTCCCCAGCAGCGGCGGCCCCAGCTCCGCTGCCGACTGGCTGCGGGTCGAGATCCGGGAAGGGGGAGGCGGCGGGTGCGAGGCGGAGGCTCGGGCCGGCGTGCCGTCGTTCGCGGCGGCGGTGGAGGTGACGAAGCGGAGGTCCGACGAGGTGTACCACTCGCCGTAGTGGTGGTGGGGCGGGGGGGCGACGGGCTGCGTGGTGTTGCTGCTGTTGGCCTCCGCGCGTGACGGAGGAGACGACGGTTTCGCTGCGGGCGTCAACGAGGCGAACGCGGAGGGCTGTGTCGGGTGTCGAGTGTTGAAGGCTGGGTGTTGAATGCTGAGTGTTATACTGTTGAGTGTTGTGCTGAATGTATATTGTCATCGTGTCCACCCGTACTTTCTAGACTGTTTCTTTTAGTAGTCGCCTGACGAGCTGCCGAAGCAGCCGGAGACAGCAGGCGCAGGGGGCAGGTCACTTGCTTTGCCTTTTCTTTGATACTCTCATGAATGGACCTGCTCCCGGCAATGCCGACTGTCCAAGCACAAGCGCAGTCGCGAAAGGGTTGTGCCCTTACAGGCTGCTTATACAAATAGAGTGCTGAGATATGGGGCCGGATCGTCCAATAACGGTCGCGAAAGGGTTGTGCCCTCAGCACACGGTTTCGTGCAGTTTCCGCACGCTGGCCGCCAGAAACGGTCGAGACCTGGGAAGGAGGAGGCAGCGGGTGCGAGGCGGAGGCTCAGGCCGGCGTGCCGTCGTTCGCGGCGGCGGCGGCGGCGGTGACGAAGCGGAGGTCCGACGAGGTGTACCACTCGCCGTAGTGGTGGTGGGGCGGGGGGGCGACGGGCTGCGTGGTGTTGCTGCTGTTGGCCTCCGCGCGTGACGGAGGAGACGACGATTTCGCTGCGGGCGTCAACGAGGCGAACGCGGAGGGCTGTGTCGGGTGTCGAGTGTTGAAGGCTGGGTGTTGAATGCTGAGTGTTATACTGTTGAGTGTTGTGCTGAAATTATGAGTGTTATACTGTTGAGTGTTGTGCTGAATGTATGAGTGTTATACTGTTGAGTGTTGTGCTGAATGTATGAGTGTTATACTGTTGAGTGTTGTGCTGAATGTATGAGTGTTATACTGTTGAGTGTTGTGCTGAATGTATGAGTGTTATACTGTTGAGTGTTGTGCTGAATGTATGAGTGTTATACTGTTGAGTGTTGTGCTGAATGTATGAGTGTTATACTGTTGAGTGTTGTGCTGAATGTATGAGTGTTATACTGTTGAGTGTTGTGCTGAATGTATGAGTGTTATACTGTTGAGTGTTGTGCTGAATGTATGAGTGTTATACTGTTGAGTGTTGTGCTGAATGTATGAGTGTTATACTGTTGAGTGTTGTGCTGAATGTATGAGTGTTATACTGTTGAGTGTTGTGCTGAATGTATGAGTGTTATACTGTTGAGTGTTGTGCTGAATGTATGAGTGTTATACTGTTGAGTGTTGTGCTGAATGTATGAGTGTTATACTGTTGAGTGTTGTGCTGAATGTATGAGTGTTATACTGTTGAGTGTTGTGCTGAATGTATGAGTGTTATACTGTTGAGTGTTGTGCTGAATGTATGAGTGTTATACTGTTGAGTGTTGTGCTGAATGTATGAGTGTTATACTGTTGAGTGTTGTGCTGAATGTATGAGTGTTATACTGTTGAGTGTTGTGCTGAATGTATGAGTGTTATACTGTTGAGTGTTGTGCTGAATGTATGAGTGTTATACTGTTGAGTGTTGTGCTGAATGTATGAGTGTTATACTGTTGAGTGTTGTGCTGAATGTATGAGTGTTATACTGTTGAGTGTTGTGCTGAATGTATGAGTGTTATACTGTTGAGTGTTGTGCTGAATGTATGAGTGTTATACTGTTGAGTGTTGTGCTGAATGTATGAGTGTTATACTGTTGAGTGTTGTGCTGAATGTATGAGTGTTATACTGTTGAGTGTTGTGCTGAATGTATGAGTGTTATACTGTTGAGTGTTGTGCTGAATGTATGAGTGTTATACTGTTGAGTGTTGTGCTGAATGTATGAGTGTTATACTGTTGAGTGTTGTGCTGAATGTATGAGTGTTATACTGTTGAGTGTTGTGCTGAATGTATGAGTGTTATACTGTTGAGTGTTGTGCTGAATGTATGAGTGTTATACTGTTGAGTGTTGTGCTGAATGTATGAGTGTTATACTGTTGAGTGTTGTGCTGAATGTATGAGTGTTATACTGTTGAGTGTTGTGCTGAATGTATGAGTGTTATACTGTTGAGTGTTGTGCTGAATGTATGAGTGTTATACTGTTGAGTGTTGTGCTGAATGTATGAGTGTTATACTGTTGAGTGTTGTGCTGAATGTATGAGTGTTATACTGTTGAGTGTTGTGCTGAATGTATGAGTGTTATACTGTTGAGTGTTGTGCTGAATGTATGAGTGTTATACTGTTGAGTGTTGTGCTGAATGTATGAGTGTTATACTGTTGAGTGTTGTGCTGAATGTATGAGTGTTATACTGTTGAGTGTTGTGCTGAATGTATGAGTGTTATACTGTTGAGTGTTGTGCTGAATGTATGAGTGTTATACTGTTGAGTGTTGTGCTGAATGTATGAGTGTTATACTGTTGAGTGTTGTGCTGAATGTATGAGTGTTATACTGTTGAGTGTTGTGCTGAATGTATGAGTGTTATACTGTTGAGTGTTGTGCTGAATGTATGAGTGTTATACTGTTGAGTGTTGTGCTGAATGTATGAGTGTTATACTGTTGAGTGTTGTGCTGAATGTATGAGTGTTATACTGTTGAGTGTTGTGCTGAATGTATGAGTGTTATACTGTTGAGTGTTGTGCTGAATGTATGAGTGTTATACTGTTGAGTGTTGTGCTGAATGTATGAGTGTTATACTGTTGAGTGTTGTGCTGAATGTATGAGTGTTATACTGTTGAGTGTTGTGCTGAATGTATGAGTGTTATACTGTTGAGTGTTGTGCTGAATGTATGAGTGTTATACTGTTGAGTGTTGTGCTGAATGTATGAGTGTTATACTGTTGAGTGTTGTGCTGAATGTATGAGTGTTATACTGTTGAGTGTTGTGCTGAATGTATGAGTGTTATACTGTTGAGTGTTGTGCTGAATGTATGAGTGTTATACTGTTGAGTGTTGTGCTGAATGTATGAGTGTTATACTGTTGAGTGTTGTGCTGAATGTATGAGTGTTATACTGTTGAGTGTTGTGCTGAATGTATGAGTGTTATACTGTTGAGTGTTGTGCTGAATGTATGAGTGTTATACTGTTGAGTGTTGTGCTGAATGTATGAGTGTTATACTGTTGAGTGTTGTGCTGAATGTATGAGTGTTATACTGTTGAGTGTTGTGCTGAATGTATGAGTGTTATACTGTTGAGTGTTGTGCTGAATGTATGAGTGTTATACTGTTGAGTGTTGTGCTGAATGTATGAGTGTTATACTGTTGAGTGTTGTGCTGAATGTATGAGTGTTATACTGTTGAGTGTTGTGCTGAATGTATGAGTGTTATACTGTTGAGTGTTGTGCTGAATGTATGAGTGTTATACTGTTGAGTGTTGTGCTGAATGTATGAGTGTTATACTGTTGAGTGTTGTGCTGAATGTATGAGTGTTATACTGTTGAGTGTTGTGCTGAATGTATGAGTGTTATACTGTTGAGTGTTGTGCTGAATGTATGAGTGTTATACTGTTGAGTGTTGTGCTGAATGTATGAGTGTTATACTGTTGAGTGTTGTGCTGAATGTATGAGTGTTATACTGTTGAGTGTTGTGCTGAATGTATGAGTGTTATACTGTTGAGTGTTGTGCTGAATGTATGAGTGTTATACTGTTGAGTGTTGTGCTGAATGTATGAGTGTTATACTGTTGAGTGTTGTGCTGAATGTATGAGTGTTATACTGTTGAGTGTTGTGCTGAATGTATGAGTGTTATACTGTTGAGTGTTGTGCTGAATGTATGAGTGTTATACTGTTGAGTGTTGTGCTGAATGTATGAGTGTTATACTGTTGAGTGTTGTGCTGAATGTATGAGTGTTATACTGTTGAGTGTTGTGCTGAATGTATGAGTGTTATACTGTTGAGTGTTGTGCTGAATGTATGAGTGTTATACTGTTGAGTGTTGTGCTGAATGTATGAGTGTTATACTGTTGAGTGTTGTGCTGAATGTATGAGTGTTATACTGTTGAGTGTTGTGCTGAATGTATGAGTGTTATACTGTTGAGTGTTGTGCTGAATGTATGAGTGTTATACTGTTGAGTGTTGTGCTGAATGTATGAGTGTTATACTGTTGAGTGTTGTGCTGAATGTATGAGTGTTATACTGTTGAGTGTTGTGCTGAATGTATGAGTGTTATACTGTTGAGTGTTGTGCTGAATGTATGAGTGTTATACTGTTGAGTGTTGTGCTGAATGTATGAGTGTTATACTGTTGAGTGTTGTGCTGAATGTATGAGTGTTATACTGTTGAGTGTTGTGCTGAATGTATGAGTGTTATACTGTTGAGTGTTGTGCTGAATGTATGAGTGTTATACTGTTGAGTGTTGTGCTGAATGTATGAGTGTTATACTGTTGAGTGTTGTGCTGAATGTATGAGTGTTATACTGTTGAGTGTTGTGCTGAATGTATGAGTGTTATACTGTTGAGTGTTGTGCTGAATGTATGAGTGTTATACTGTTGAGTGTTGTGCTGAATGTATGAGTGTTATACTGTTGAGTGTTGTGCTGAATGTATGAGTGTTATACTGTTGAGTGTTGTGCTGAATGTATGAGTGTTATACTGTTGAGTGTTGTGCTGAATGTATGAGTGTTATACTGTTGAGTGTTGTGCTGAATGTATGAGTGTTATACTGTTGAGTGTTGTGCTGAATGTATGAGTGTTATACTGTTGAGTGTTGTGCTGAATGTATGAGTGTTATACTGTTGAGTGTTGTGCTGAATGTATGAGTGTTATACTGTTGAGTGTTGTGCTGAATGTATGAGTGTTATACTGTTGAGTGTTGTGCTGAATGTATGAGTGTTATACTGTTGAGTGTTGTGCTGAATGTATGAGTGTTATACTGTTGAGTGTTGTGCTGAATGTATGAGTGTTATACTGTTGAGTGTTGTGCTGAATGTATGAGTGTTATACTGTTGAGTGTTGTGCTGAATGTATGAGTGTTATACTGTTGAGTGTTGTGCTGAATGTATGAGTGTTATACTGTTGAGTGTTGTGCTGAATGTATGAGTGTTATACTGTTGAGTGTTGTGCTGAATGTATGAGTGTTATACTGTTGAGTGTTGTGCTGAATGTATGAGTGTTATACTGTTGAGTGTTGTGCTGAATGTATGAGTGTTATACTGTTGAGTGTTGTGCTGAATGTATGAGTGTTATACTGTTGAGTGTTGTGCTGAATGTATGAGTGTCATACTGTTGAGTGTTGTGCTGAATGTATGAGTGTTATACTGTTGAGTGTTGTGCTGAATGTATGAGTGTTATACTGTTGAGTGTTGTGCTGAATGTATGAGTGTTATACTGTTGAGTGTTGTGCTGAATGTATGAGTGTTATACTGTTGAGTGTTGTGCTGAATGTATGAGTGTTATACTGTTGAGTGTTGTGCTGAATGTATGAGTGTTATACTGTTGAGTGTTGTGCTGAATGTATGAGTGTTATACTGTTGAGTGTTGTGCTGAATGTATGAGTGTTATACTGTTGAGTGTTGTGCTGAATGTATGAGTGTTATACTGTTGAGTGTTGTGCTGAATGTATGAGTGTTATACTGTTGAGTGTTGTGCTGAATGTATGAGTGTTATACTGTTGAGTGTTGTGCTGAATGTATGAGTGTTATACTGTTGAGTGTTGTGCTGAATGTATGAGTGTTATACTGTTGAGTGTTGTGCTGAATGTATGAGTGTTATACTGTTGAGTGTTGTGCTGAATGTATGAGTGTTATACTGTTGAGTGTTGTGCTGAATGTATGAGTGTTATACTGTTGAGTGTTGTGCTGAATGTATGAGTGTTATACTGTTGAGTGTTGTGCTGAATGTATGAGTGTTATACTGTTGAGTGTTGTGCTGAATGTATGAGTGTTATACTGTTGAGTGTTGTGCTGAATGTATGAGTGTTATACTGTTGAGTGTTGTGCTGAATGTATGAGTGTTATACTGTTGAGTGTTGTGCTGAATGTATGAGTGTTATACTGTTGAGTGTTGTGCTGAATGTATGAGTGTTATACTGTTGAGTGTTGTGCTGAATGTATGAGTGTTATACTGTTGAGTGTTGTGCTGAATGTATGAGTGTTATACTGTTGAGTGTTGTGCTGAATGTATGAGTGTTATACTGTTGAGTGTTGTGCTGAATGTATGAGTGTTATACTGTTGAGTGTTGTGCTGAATGTATGAGTGTTATACTGTTGAGTGTTGTGCTGAATGTATGAGTGTTATACTGTTGAGTGTTGTGCTGAATGTATGAGTGTTATACTGTTGAGTGTTGTGCTGAATGTATGAGTGTTATACTGTTGAGTGTTGTGCTGAATGTATGAGTGTTATACTGTTGAGTGTTGTGCTGAATGTATGAGTGTTATACTGTTGAGTGTTGTGCTGAATGTATGAGTGTCATACTGTTGAGTGTTGTGCTGAATGTATGAGTGTTATACTGTTGAGTGTTGTGCTGAATGTATGAGTGTTATACTGTTGAGTGTTGTGCTGAATGTATGAGTGTTATACTGTTGAGTGTTGTGCTGAATGTATGAGTGTTATACTGTTGAGTGTTGTGCTGAATGTATGAGTGTTATACTGTTGAGTGTTGTGCTGAATGTATGAGTGTTATACTGTTGAGTGTTGTGCTGAATGTATGAGTGTTATACTGTTGAGTGTTGTGCTGAATGTATGAGTGTCATACTGTTGAGTGTTGTGCTGAATGTATGAGTGTTATACTGTTGAGTGTTGTGCTGAATGTATGAGTGTTATACTGTTGAGTGTTGTGCTGAATGTATGAGTGTCATACTGTTGAGTGTTGTGCTGAATGTATGAGTGTTATACTGTTGAGTGTTGTGCTGAATGTATGAGTGTTATACTGTTGAGTGTTGTGCTGAATGTATGAGTGTTATACTGTTGAGTGTTGTGCTGAATGTATGAGTGTTATACTGTTGAGTGTTGTGCTGAATGTATGAGTGTTATACTGTTGAGTGTTGTGCTGAATGTATGAGTGTTATACTGTTGAGTGTTGTGCTGAATGTATGAGTGTTATACTGTTGAGTGTTGTGCTGAATGTATGAGTGTTATACTGTTGAGTGTTGTGCTGAATGTATGAGTGTTATACTGTTGAGTGTTGTGCTGAATGTATGAGTGTTATACTGTTGAGTGTTGTGCTGAATGTATGAGTGTTATACTGTTGAGTGTTGTGCTGAATGTATGAGTGTTATACTGTTGAGTGTTGTGCTGAATGTATGAGTGTTATACTGTTGAGTGTTGTGCTGAATGTATGAGTGTTATACTGTTGAGTGTTGTGCTGAATGTATGAGTGTTATACTGTTGAGTGTTGTGCTGAATGTATGAGTGTTATACTGTTGAGTGTTGTGCTGAATGTATGAGTGTTATACTGTTGAGTGTTGTGCTGAATGTATGAGTGTTATACTGTTGAGTGTTGTGCTGAATGTATGAGTGTTATACTGTTGAGTGTTGTGCTGAATGTATGAGTGTTATACTGTTGAGTGTTGTGCTGAATGTATGAGTGTCATACTGTTGAGTGTTGTGCTGAATGTATGAGTGTTATACTGTTGAGTGTTGTGCTGAATGTATGAGTGTTATACTGTTGAGTGTTGTGCTGAATGTATGAGTGTTATACTGTTGAGTGTTGTGCTGAATGTATGAGTGTTATACTGTTGAGTGTTGTGCTGAATGTATGAGTGTTATACTGTTGAGTGTTGTGCTGAATGTATGAGTGTTATACTGTTGAGTGTTGTGCTGAATGTATGAGTGTTATACTGTTGAGTGTTGTGCTGAATGTATGAGTGTTATACTGTTGAGTGTTGTGCTGAATGTATGAGTGTTATACTGTTGAGTGTTGTGCTGAATGTATGAGTGTTATACTGTTGAGTGTTGTGCTGAATGTATGAGTGTTATACTGTTGAGTGTTGTGCTGAATGTATGAGTGTTATACTGTTGAGTGTTGTGCTGAATGTATGAGTGTTATACTGTTGAGTGTTGTGCTGAATGTATGAGTGTTATACTGTTGAGTGTTGTGCTGAATGTATGAGTGTTATACTGTTGAGTGTTGTGCTGAATGTATGAGTGTTATACTGTTGAGTGTTGTGCTGAATGTATGAGTGTTATACTGTTGAGTGTTGTGCTGAATGTATGAGTGTTATACTGTTGAGTGTTGTGCTGAATGTATGAGTGTTATACTGTTGAGTGTTGTGCTGAATGTATGAGTGTTATACTGTTGAGTGTTGTGCTGAATGTATGAGTGTTATACTGTTGAGTGTTGTGCTGAATGTATGAGTGTTATACTGTTGAGTGTTGTGCTGAATGTATGAGTGTTATACTGTTGAGTGTTGTGCTGAATGTATGAGTGTTATACTGTTGAGTGTTGTGCTGAATGTATGAGTGTTATACTGTTGAGTGTTGTGCTGAATGTATGAGTGTTATACTGTTGAGTGTTGTGCTGAATGTATGAGTGTTATACTGTTGAGTGTTGTGCTGAATGTATGAGTGTCATACTGTTGAGTGTTGTGCTGAATGTATGAGTGTTATACTGTTGAGTGTTGTGCTGAATGTATGAGTGTTATACTGTTGAGTGTTGTGCTGAATGTATGAGTGTTATACTGTTGAGTGTTGTGCTGAATGTATGAGTGTTATACTGTTGAGTGTTGTGCTGAATGTATGAGTGTTATACTGTTGAGTGTTGTGCTGAATGTATGAGTGTTATACTGTTGAGTGTTGTGCTGAATGTATGAGTGTTATACTGTTGAGTGTTGTGCTGAATGTATGAGTGTTATACTGTTGAGTGTTGTGCTGAATGTATGAGTGTTATACTGTTGAGTGTTGTGCTGAATGTATGAGTGTTATACTGTTGAGTGTTGTGCTGAATGTATGAGTGTTATACTGTTGAGTGTTGTGCTGAATGTATGAGTGTTATACTGTTGAGTGTTGTGCTGAATGTATGAGTGTTATACTGTTGAGTGTTGTGCTGAATGTATGAGTGTTATACTGTTGAGTGTTGTGCTGAATGTATGAGTGTTATACTGTTGAGTGTTGTGCTGAATGTATGAGTGTTATACTGTTGAGTGTTGTGCTGAATGTATGAGTGTTATACTGTTGAGTGTTGTGCTGAATGTATGAGTGTTATACTGTTGAGTGTTGTGCTGAATGTATGAGTGTTATACTGTTGAGTGTTGTGCTGAATGTATGAGTGTTATACTGTTGAGTGTTGTGCTGAATGTATGAGTGTTATACTGTTGAGTGTTGTGCTGAATGTATGAGTGTTATACTGTTGAGTGTTGTGCTGAATGTATGAGTGTCATACTGTTGAGTGTTGTGCTGAATGTATGAGTGTTATACTGTTGAGTGTTGTGCTGAATGTATGAGTGTTATACTGTTGAGTGTTGTGCTGAATGTATGAGTGTTATACTGTTGAGTGTTGTGCTGAATGTATGAGTGTTATACTGTTGAGTGTTGTGCTGAATGTATGAGTGTTATACTGTTGAGTGTTGTGCTGAATGTATGAGTGTCATACTGTTGAGTGTTGTGCTGAATGTATGAGTGTTATACTGTTGAGTGTTGTGCTGAATGTATGAGTGTTATACTGTTGAGTGTTGTGCTGAATGTATGAGTGTTATACTGTTGAGTGTTGTGCTGAATGTATGAGTGTTATACTGTTGAGTGTTGTGCTGAATGTATGAGTGTCATACTGTTGAGTGTTGTGCTGAATGTATGAGTGTTATACTGTTGAGTGTTGTGCTGAATGTATGAGTGTTATACTGTTGAGTGTTGTGCTGAATGTATGAGTGTCATACTGTTGAGTGTTGTGCTGAATGTATGAGTGTTATACTGTTGAGTGTTGTGCTGAATGTATGAGTGTTATACTGTTGAGTGTTGTGCTGAATGTATGAGTGTTATACTGTTGAGTGTTGTGCTGAATGTATGAGTGTTATACTGTTGAGTGTTGTGCTGAATGTATGAGTGTTATACTGTTGAGTGTTGTGCTGAATGTATGAGTGTTATACTGTTGAGTGTTGTGCTGAATGTATGAGTGTTATACTGTTGAGTGTTGTGCTGAATGTATGAGTGTCATACTGTTGAGTGTTGTGCTGAATGTATGAGTGTTATACTGTTGAGTGTTGTGCTGAATGTATGAGTGTTATACTGTTGAGTGTTGTGCTGAATGTATGAGTGTCATACTGTTGAGTGTTGTGCTGAATGTATGAGTGTTATACTGTTGAGTGTTGTGCTGAATGTATGAGTGTTATACTGTTGAGTGTTGTGCTGAATGTATGAGTGTTATACTGTTGAGTGTTGTGCTGAATGTATGAGTGTTATACTGTTGAGTGTTGTGCTGAATGTATGAGTGTTATACTGTTGAGTGTTGTGCTGAATGTATGAGTGTTATACTGTTGAGTGTTGTGCTGAATGTATGAGTGTTATACTGTTGAGTGTTGTGCTGAATGTATGAGTGTTATACTGTTGAGTGTTGTGCTGAATGTATGAGTGTTATACTGTTGAGTGTTGTGCTGAATGTATGAGTGTTATACTGTTGAGTGTTGTGCTGAATGTATGAGTGTTATACTGTTGAGTGTTGTGCTGAATGTATGAGTGTCATACTGTTGAGTGTTGTGCTGAATGTATGAGTGTCATACTGTTGAGTGTTGTGCTGAATGTATGAGTGTTATACTGTTGAGTGTTGTGCTGAATGTATGAGTGTTATACTGTTGAGTGTTGTGCTGAATGTATGAGTGTTATACTGTTGAGTGTTGTGCTGAATGTATGAGTGTTATACTGTTGAGTGTTGTGCTGAATGTATGAGTGTCATACTGTTGAGTGTTGTGCTGAATGTATGAGTGTTATACTGTTGAGTGTTGTGCTGAATGTATGAGTGTTATACTGTTGAGTGTTGTGCTGAATGTATGAGTGTTATACTGTTGAGTGTTGTGCTGAATGTATGAGTGTCATACTGTTGAGTGTTGTGCTGAATGTATGAGTGTTATACTGTTGAGTGTTGTGCTGAATGTATGAGTGTTATACTGTTGAGTGTTGTGCTGAATGTATGAGTGTTATACTGTTGAGTGTTGTGCTGAATGTATGAGTGTTATACTGTTGAGTGTTGTGCTGAATGTATGAGTGTTATACTGTTGAGTGTTGTGCTGAATGTATGAGTGTTATACTGTTGAGTGTTGTGCTGAATGTATGAGTGTTATACTGTTGAGTGTTGTGCTGAATGTATGAGTGTTATACTGTTGAGTGTTGTGCTGAATGTATGAGTGTTATACTGTTGAGTGTTGTGCTGAATGTATGAGTGTTATACTGTTGAGTGTTGTGCTGAATGTATGAGTGTTATACTGTTGAGTGTTGTGCTGAATGTATGAGTGTTATACTGTTGAGTGTTGTGCTGAATGTATGAGTGTCATACTGTTGAGTGTTGTGCTGAATGTATGAGTGTTATACTGTTGAGTGTTGTGCTGAATGTATGAGTGTTATACTGTTGAGTGTTGTGCTGAATGTATGAGTGTTATACTGTTGAGTGTTGTGCTGAATGTATGAGTGTTATACTGTTGAGTGTTGTGCTGAATGTATGAGTGTTATACTGTTGAGTGTTGTGCTGAATGTATGAGTGTTATACTGTTGAGTGTTGTGCTGAATGTATGAGTGTTATACTGTTGAGTGTTGTGCTGAATGTATGAGTGTTATACTGTTGAGTGTTGTGCTGAATGTATGAGTGTTATACTGTTGAGTGTTGTGCTGAATGTATGAGTGTTATACTGTTGAGTGTTGTGCTGAATGTATGAGTGTTATACTGTTGAGTGTTGTGCTGAATGTATGAGTGTCATACTGTTGAGTGTTGTGCTGAATGTATGAGTGTTATACTGTTGAGTGTTGTGCTGAATGTATGAGTGTTATACTGTTGAGTGTTGTGCTGAATGTATGAGTGTGATACTGTTGAGTGTTGTGCTGAATGTATGAGTGTTATA
>JAPJBO010001451.1:0-44235 GCA_030068145.1 Diplonema papillatum | reverse complement strand
GGAGAGGGAGCGGGGGGGGTTTGGGGTCGAGGGATGGGGAGGGGAGTGCGCCAGGTTTGGGGGTGGGGGTGGGCCATTGGGCTCCCCCCGTTGGTTCAGGGGCTCGTGCCTCATTTTAGCGGCAGCGGGACCTGGGCGTACAAAGTCGTGTAGACCGCGTCGAGCTCGTGCCATGCGGGGTCCTGGCGGCTTTCTCCTGCCTCGGTGTCCATGAACAGGATCCCCTTCCCTTTCGGGTGTGCCCTGGCATACTTCCATTGGCCCTCCTCCCCGTCTTGCAACGTCCCCAGGAGGGCAGACCACCTCCCCGGGGGGTACTTTCGAGGCGGTTTCCCCCTGAGGAGGATGATGCCCAGAAGGTCGCGAGCCGCCACCGTCAGTGTTTCCGCTGTGCACCTCCCTCGCAGTGCGAGCTGCTCGTCTATGGGTGTCTCGAAGTCCGAGGACCTGCGGCGCTCCCATGCTAGCCACATCTGGATCCTGAACAACTGGGCGAAGGGCACCCTCCGCCGCCCGTGTGCGACTGCCAGCCAGTTAAGGGCCGCCCATCCCCACTCGTCCGCCACTCTCCCCTGCCCCGCCTTCCTGTGTAGCGAGATTGGGAACCTGTCCTCTAGCTCCGGGGGTGTCACCACGTCCCATGCGTACTTCGGTCCCCTGGCCTTCTTTGTTATTCCCCGGGTTGGCCCTGGGGGCTCGTCCTCGCCTCCCTCATCGCATGCCGAGTCCGCGTCTCTCTTCCTCCGCACGCCCGCAAGCCGGAAAGCAATGCCCTCCTCTGCATCCATGTCAGGAACTCCCCTCGCAGGGAACAGCTCCGCTCCTGGGTCGCCGGCCTGGCCATCCGGCCCCGAGGTGCCTGGCCTCGCCGCCGACTCTTGCGCCGTTTCGGGTTCAGGAGTCCGGGGTGTGTCGGGGGGTGTCACGTGAAAGGCCTGCCCTCCCTGTCCATCCCCTACTCCCATGCCCCTTGCCGCTGTGACAGTCCTCGGGCCTGTCGATAGGGAGTTGGGCTCGTCTGACTCTGAGCTCAACGAGTCCTTTTCGTCGTCCCCGGCGGCCTCAGCTTCGAGCTTCCCCTCCTGCGGGGCTCTGCCCGCCGCCAATCTCCTTGTTGCTTCTTCGAACCTTGCAAGGTACTCCTCGGAGCTCGGCCCCTCGTCGCTGGTCCCACTGTTCGCTGGCCCGTGCCCACCCTCGGTCTCGCTCGTGCGTTGGGGTGTGCTCTGCGTTGTGGCCTTTGGCGCGGTCACGACGGGGCTGTGGCCTTCGC
The DNA here is from genome assembly GCA_030068145.1 of Diplonema papillatum. Lineage (NCBI taxonomy): Eukaryota > Euglenozoa > Diplonemea > Diplonemida > Diplonemidae > Diplonema > Diplonema papillatum. The sequence continues at coordinate 42,962 of JAPJBO010001451.1, read as the reverse complement.
TGGCCGTTGCCTCTGCTGGCCCCGCCCCCGTGTCTGCGGGGCTTCTCATCGCGTCACTCGGGGAGCGGCCGGGGTGTTCTGGGTAAACCTCGGGGTCTCCTGTCGGTGCCTCCGGCTGCGGGTGGCGCGGGCGCGTAGCTCCCTGCGCCCCCACTCCACCGCCTTCTCTGTTGCCATTGTCGGCCTCCCCGGCTTCCGGTATGTCTTGGCTTGCCGAGCCGAGGGGCGCTGCGTCCCTGGTGTCGCCTAGCGCCTCGGGTTGCTCAAGGGTCGGCTGGTATGCAAAGAGAAAGGTGTCTGTGTCTTCATACCTCGGCGCGGTTGAAAAGCTCGTGTTCATCCCGTCGAGCATTGTCCACCTCTGACCCCTCTCGGCATGCTCGTTGTGCGCGTGCACTATGTAGTGGCCTGCATTGTTCTCTCCTGTGTGCGTCACCACTGCCACGAGTCTCAGTCGTTTGCCTAGGCCTGGCAGGGTTATCGCAACGTCCGCGGCTACTGCTCTCCTGTCTGTGCCTCCAAAGGGGCGTGCCCTCTGCAGTTGGATAAGCACCGTTGTGCCGGCTCGACTGAAGGAGGGCTTGGTCTGGGACTCCCCCCTGGTCCCGCAACTCACGCACCTGTAGTCCTCCCCCGCCGAGGACCACGAGAACGCTTCGTCTAAGCCCTCCTGTAGCGTCCCGGCCCTCACGGGGAGGATGGTTGTGTCAAGGTCCTCGTGGGCAGTGTGGCCAGCCTGGCACTTCCCGCACCTGACATCGACCGTGTACCTGTGCCCTAGGCCCGCGATCCGGTCTGTCTGCCGAGTGTTGCAGGCCCGGTGGGCGGCGTTCTCTTCCTGGACTGTGGTGGCGACTGTTCGCAGGACCTCTCCCAAATCACATTGTCGTCCATCACCAAACGGGCCTGAGATGTTCGCAAATACCGACAGCAGTGCCGCGGCTGACCGCTCCCCTGTCACCCACCTGTGGACTGCCGCGGTAAGCCCGCCTTTCTCATGCGTACCGCACCCCTGGTAGACCATAACCTGCTGTGCCATGTCAGTGACCGCAATCAGGTTCAAGGCCGCTTGCAGGTAGCACGAGTTGGTGGTCGAAAGGTTCTCCTGCCACCCCCAGGCCTGGCTATTGTGTGTGGAGTCTGCCGCTGCTGAGGCCGGGGGGGCGTGGCGTGCGCCTTCCCCGCTGGGGTTGGCCCGTGGCCGGCAACTCTGGTTCGATGTGCGCCCGGCGCCGCCCTCACCACCGTCTGCCCCTGGGGATGGAGCTTCTATCACGCCTTTCTGCTTCGCACGCTTCGCCCTAGTCCCACGGGGGGCTCCCGGGACCCGCGGGGCTACCGCCCTCCTTCTCCTTCTCCTTCTGTCTGCCGCCGCCTGGGAGTCGGCGTCGTCCGATACAGAACTCAGCGAGTCTTCCTCCAACGCCCTGGCGAATCTTCCACTCTGTTTCTTCCAGAGCGCGGCCCTGTCTGCAGCCTCCCTCTTTGCTGCTTCCTCTCGTCTCGCGATGTACTCCCCGGGCTCCATCCTTTTGTCCTCCGCCCTCTCTCCAGGCAGCCAGTCGTTGTCCTCCGCGGTCGTCGCCCTTCGGCTTGGCGCGTCCCCGGGAGGCCGCTCACCTCCTTCCGTCGGTCTCCCTCCTGCTGTGTTGGGTTTGGTAAATGCAGAGGGGAGCACGGCATGGGGGGTGGCGCCCTCGGACGGGTGATGCCCGCTGATCGTGTGCGTCGGCTGGACCTGCCCTTGCTCTCGTGCCGGTCCTACTTCGGGTGCCCCGTCGCTTGGAGCCTCCTCCCTCAACGCCCCTCCTGCTGTGACGGGTTTGTCGGCGGGTGTTTCGGTGGCGGGCAGGCCGGGCGGGTGGGGCCGCTCTCCTCGTGTCGGTGCCCCCCCTGCTGAGTTGGGTATGGTAAGTGCAGGGGCGAGCACCTCGTGCAGAGCGGAGCCTTCGGCCGGTTGGGGCCCTCCTGTTTTTTTTTTTTTTTTTTTTTTTTTTTTGGTAACTGAGGGGAGAAATGCGTGACGCACGACCACAAGCCGGACCAAACTTGTGAGTGTGGGACTGTCCGTTTTTCCGTCGGGACTTACCCACTAAAACTCAAAACTCAGAGATTCGAGAGATGCAGAGGGTGCTACCCACGGTTCTCACCGTGCACGCGGCGCGATGGAGGGGCCACCCTCCACGCGGGACTTGGCCAGTCCTTGCGCTGTCTGCCGCAGGGGTGCCCGGTGGCTAGCCGGATCTTGCGTCGGAACCCCTGCGCTCGCTGTGGCGCGGCTTGGCGGTCCCCAATTCCGTTTTTCTACGGTCGTTGGGGTACCTGGCGATCGTCCAGTCTGGGCGAGTCCGGTTGAACCGGCAGACTGTGGCAAGGGTACGATCACGCCGCTCAACTCACTCGGGGAGACACCCTCCACTAGCGACCGGCTTGCGAACGGTCTGGGAGGGTGCCTCGGGTGAGGTTGCTGCTGCACCTGGGTGTTTTGGGCGCTCTTGTTCAGGCTGGGGTCCTGAGGGCGGGCTTTTTTGGGGCAGTATTTCTCACCCAGGAGTATGGAGCAGGGGGGGTCTTTTCGCTTCAGCCGGGGCGGTGGCTGATGGGCGGCTATTATTATTATTTCCGGGGGGGCTGGAGCCTTTTTCGGGGGGGGCGGTGGCGGCTGGTCGTCCCCCGGGGGGCGCGGTTTTTTCAAGAGTTGTGGGTTGCTCAGTCCCACCGGGGGGTCTTTTCTCTTGAGTGCCTGCGGGTTTGTTTCTGGTGCTGGTGCGTTTTTCGGGGGGAGTGGCTCTCGTTTTGGGGGAGGTGCCTGCGGGTTTGTTTCGGGTGCTGAGGCGTTTTTCGGGGGGGGGAGCTCTCGTTTTTGGGGGGGTGCCTGTGGGTTTGTTTCGGATGCTTGGGCGTTTTTCGGGGGGGGGAGCTCTCGTTTTTGGGGGGGTGCCTGCGGGTTTGTTTCGGATGCTGAGGCGTTTTTCGGGGGGGGGAGCTCTCTTTTTTGGGGGGGTGCCTGTGGGTTTGTTGGTGGTTGGCGTTTTTCGGGGGGCTGGGGGGTTTTCGCGGCTGCCTGCAGCTTGAGCGCCTGTGTGTGTGGATTGGGGCCTTTTGGTAGCCCTTGCTTTTTTGGTGGGGGTCGACCTTTTCCGGGGGGATCCAGGGGCTTCGAGGTGGCCGGGGCGGTCTCCCCCTTGCGGACCTGCGGCTTTGGGGTTGGACCGGCCGGTGGCAGCGGCGGCACGACCGACGAGGATGGCCCATCCTCGACCCCCAACGGGTCCCGCTTGGTCCCCATCGACCGCGGTCTCTGCCTGTACGGCTCGGACGGGGTTGCCCTCGGGGGTGCGCATCGCCAGCCGTCGCGCGACGACGCCGTGCCCGCCCTGCCTGCTTCGAGTGGCTTGAGGATGTCCTTCCTCGACGCCTCTGCCTCCTCGACCTGCATGTTGGTGTCGTGTTGGATTGGGGGGTGCTGTGAGGGGCCTCGGATCCCGCTCCCTGTTGCCCCAGTACCCGCCCTCGAGTCCACTTGACTCGGTCCCCTCTTGGGGTTCGCCTTTCCAGCCTGCCTTGGGCGCAGGGGAGCCACCCGCACTCCCTCTGCCGTTCCGTTTTTTTTTTTTTTTTTTTTTTTTTGTCCTTGTTGGCATCTTGTGCCGCTGACTCCTTGGCCGTTCCGTCCGTCCTGGCCCTCTTTCACTTTCTTGGGGTCTACCACCCTCTGCACCACCGCACTCCTTTTCCTGGCTGGCGCTTCGCTTTTTTTTTTTTGGTAACCCGGAAAAAATGCTTTACGCACGACCCCCGTGGACTGAGCGGAGAGTGTGGGACCTGGGTTTGTTTTTGCTTCCGCTGACTGATGATGATGCTGCGCTCCGAGCTACCCCTGTCAAGGGCTGACTTGCTCCCTGGCTCTCTTGCGCGCTTTGTTCCTGTGACTTGGGGTTGCCTGACCTCCCGCTCGCTCCTGGTTTCCCTTTTTTTTGTCCTTGTTGGCATCTTGTGCCGCTGACTCCTTGGCCGTTCCGTCCGTCCTGGCCCTCTTTCACTTTCTTGGGGTCTACCACCCTCTGCACCACCGCACTCCTTTTCCTGGCTGGCGCTGTCGCCGCCCTCTGCTGTCCCGTTTTTTTTTTTTTTATTATTTAAAGGGCACCAGAAATCCAAAACTCGAAACCTACCACTCAGGTGCTCATAAAATGCTCCGAAACGGCGGAAAAAGTGGTCAGACGCTCGTTTAGGCTGAAATAATGGCTGCAGAATGCGAAAGCAAGGCCACCACAAGCCAATTCCTAGGCAATTCCTTAAGGAAAATCATCAAAAACCCAAACCGCAGCCACAAAAAACAGCCCGACTAGGACACAACCGCAAAGGGAACCCAAAAACAATCGGAAACCCCAGGAAAGTTTGATCCACACCGGTATGGGTTCATAAAATGCCTGCAAAATGTGTCGCCAAACCGCCGGGACCCTGAAAGGACCCTGAAAGGACCCTGAAAAAAAAGTGGGACAACCCTCAAATGTCAGTATTGGTGATCCAAAAAAGTGGGACAACCTTCAAACATCAGTTTTAGTGATCGAAAAAGTGGGACAACCCTCAAACGTCAGTTTTGGTGATCGAAAAAAGTGGGACAACCCTCAAACGTCAGTTTTAGTGATCGAAAAAAGTGGGACAACCCTCAAACGTCAGTATTGGTGATCCAAAAAAGTGGGACAACCCTCAAACGTCAGTTTTAGTGACCGAAAAAAGTGGGACAACCATCAAACATCAGTATTGGTGACCCAAAAAAGTGGGACAACCCTCAAACGTCAGTTTTAGTGATCGAAAAAAGTGGGACAACCCTCAAACGTCAGTATTGGTGACCCAAAAAAGTGGGACAACCCTCAAACGTCAGTTTTAGTGATCGAAAAAAGTGGGACAACCCTCAAACGTCAGTATTGGTGATCCAAAAAAGTGGGACAACCCTCAAACGTCAGTTTTGGTGGTGGGACAACCCTCAAACGTCAGTATTGGTGATCCAAAAAAGTGGGACAACCCTCAAACGTCAGTTTTAGTGATCGAAAAAAGTGGGACAACCCTCAAACGTCAGTATTGGTGACCCAAAAAAGTGGGACAACCCTCAAACGTCAGTATTGGTGATCGAAAAAAGTGGGACAACCCTCAAACATCAGTATTGGTGATCCAAAAAAGTGGGACAACCCTCAAACGTCAGTTTTAGTGATCCAAAAAAGTGGGACAACCCTCAAACATCAGTTTTAGTGATCGAAAAAAGTGGGACAACCCTCAAACGTCAGTATTGGTGATCCAAAAAAGTGGGACAACCCTCAAATGTCAGTTTTGGTGGTGGGACAACCCTCAAACGTCAGTATTGGTGATCGAAAAAAGTGGGACAACCCTCAAGCGCCAGTATTGGTGATCCAAAAAAGTGGGACAACCCTCAAATGTCAGTTTTAGTGATCGAAAAAAGTGGGACAACCCTTAAATGTCAGTATTGGTGACCCAAAAAAGTGGGACAACCCTCAAACGTCAGTTTTAGTGATCCAAAAAAGTGGGACAACCCTCAAACATCAGTTTTAGTGATCGAAAAAAGTGGGACAACTCTCAGGAGGGATGTGTACAGAATAGATAGGGATGAATCCTTCGGTCATTTATGTACATCTCTGGATTCCAGGGGAAAAGGGGAGGAGCAAGTTTGTTTAAGTTGGGTCAATTTCTGACTCAAACAAAATGTGTCTTCAAACAGACACCTGACAAATAAGACTCACACTGTCCTGCTGCATTGATCCTTCGTGGAGTCACACAGATTCTGTGTGAATCCGTGTAGGAGTACTTTTATTCTATGTGAGTGCAATGGAATCCGACAGGAATGCAATGTATGAAAATCTTACTGGATTTGTAGGTCGTTTCAGCCAGGACCACATGCACCACTAGAGCACATGTGCAGACAATGGGGAGTCATTGTATAATGGTTTAGCTTGAAGGGAATTGGAAAGGTCGAAAAAGGTTTTAGAGAGGGGGTGCAACAAGTCTACAAGCTGCTCAGGCGTGCACGAAGATGCTGAGGAGTGGTGTGGGATTCGTGACTGGAATAATATTGGATATCATCTTCCGCCACTTTCCCGACAAAATCGTGGTGATCTGGTACTTTGAAGTTAACCCAGCATGCACACCTGAGCCGTCAAAGCAGAGAGAGGGGTGAGCCCAAACCTTTGTTGTGCGCAAAATATGCAGCAACAAAGGCAGGCTTGTTGATAAACAGCTCAAAACAACAGTGCTCGAGGAGATGCTTTCTGCCCAGCTCACACGATATTTTGCATAGCTCCTCTGCAAATGACCCTACTACTGTGAGCAGGAGGTAAAAAATAACCTGAACCCCCTGAGCATTTCTCGCTTACACCTGGGTAGTCTGCGCAAAGCATATGAAAATATGCTTTCTTACAGGCTCTGCCAAGTGCGATTTTGAAGAGTCGGGTTTTTCTTCTTTCTGTATGATATTCGCATGTAAGCCCCTGTCAAATTTTGTTGGTGACCTTTTGTGTTTCCGACGACTTTTTTTTTTTCGAGACTGGAGCAGTGCATAATACGGAGACGTGATTTTGGCCAATAACGGGTGTTTTGCGCATCTGGACGTTTTTTGGCCTGACGGCTTTGTACACCCTGACAATTTATGGCCCTTTAATTTGCGGAATTCTATTTTATGGCCATGCAATTTATGGACGAATTATTTTATTTTTTGGAGGGGCATTTCTTGTCCAAGCTCTTTGGACAGGCACTCGACCTTTTTGGGGACAGGGAACTAGCTATGCCCCGACCACCTACCGCAGAGACAGATGCAAATTATGCCTGCGCCGCAGGTGCGGAAATTTTTGAAAGTCACACAAAAGCAAATGCTTGTTTCCGATAGAGGAGGATGTTCTTGTTAAAAAGTACCTCTGACAGGTCCCAGTTTGCGACTGTGGGCAGAGCTTACATACGCCTTCAAACCTGATTGGACAATAGTTATTAGAAAGCGGGGTGTATTCGGGCACAGCAGGAGGCGCAGCTCTTGGGGTCATGGGTCGTTTCGGTTTCGGGTGGTGCGAGCGTGAGGCGTGTCTATCCAAGATGGTGGAAGAGGGCAGTACTCATGGCATTCACGGTGGGCAAGGGTTCACAAAGGCAGAACACACGGCCTCTGGATACAGCGACGACAACTTTCCTAGCCTGTGGAGCTCCACGAACTTCACAGCATAGTCTGTAAAGGTCGGAGAGGCTGAATCAGGCTTGATCCGAGCCAGTTTGACGAGCACACGCGGGAGCTCTTCAACGTGCGTACTCTGTCGACCCTCCTCGACCCACCCTCTGCAACCTTCCGCCGGCCCTCCCTCCCATGCAAACCCGGAGCCCCACCCATAGTTCATGTGTGTACTGGAGTACACCTTGACACAAGATCCGGACACGATTTTATATTATTTGTGTTTCCGACGATCCCGTGGGACGTACAGATTGGTGTCTTTCGACCTTTGTTTGTTTGTGAGGTTCAGCTTGGTGCGTGTGGTCGGTGGGCGGGGGGGTTGGTTAGGAAGCTCTACTGTATCGGGCTAGACTTTAATTCATGCTTGAGCCAGGATGCCCACTCCGCAGCCTTTCCGCTGGGCTCTTGGTAGCTGATCCGCTCGCATACACTTTTCATTACAGTGGCGTTGCGCGCTGCGAAGTCGTCCATGATTTGCCAGTACGTCACGTTGCATTGTCCATAAATTCTCGCCAGGTCTGCTTCGGGTCCATAACTCCGCACGTGAAGCTCGTCGTTGGCCGTGAGCACGTGCTTAGCACTTCCTCGTTCAACGCATCCTACGACGGCGCACGCCTCGCTCGTTCTAAACGGCATGATCGTCCTTCGGACCAGGGCCTGGAGCAAGTCCGTCGCGCCGTGTAGCTTCCGCAGTGCCCGGAGGGTTTGCGTGCTGAGGCACCGTGGCGGCACTTCATTCGTCAGTCGGTCGCGGACCGCCATGTCACGGCTGCAGTTGCGGCTCCTCCGCAGGAAACGGCCACTCTCTTCCAGCTGCACCAGGTCATTCGCCTCGTCGTTGTCGTCGGGCTGCTGCCGTCGGCGTCGACACAGCCTTGTGACTTTGGCTACGCTGTAGCACCACTCGATGTCGAATGAGCGGATACTTTGGTGCGCATTGGTCGCTGCTTCGTCGGCCGCGTTGATATCCGCGTTGTCGCGGTGGCCCCTTGCCCACTGGACCACCGGGATGTTGCGCAGAACCGCGGCGACGGGGTCTCCTTTCCGGGGGTTCCGCGTGCGGGCTATCGCACTCTGACTGTCACTGCGCAGAGTGACTGTGGCCTGGGGCTGCACTGCGTCTAGGGCTGTGGCGAGCACCATCAACGCGCACAGTTCTGCGTCTGTGCTGGAGCTGATCCTACCTTGGATTTTTGCCCCGTAGGCCGTCCCGTTGACGTAGACGCCTACGGACCCCCTGCCTTCTCGTTCGTGGTAGCTGCCGTCGGTAGCCACCTTGATCTCCCCGCCTTCGGCTTCGGCTTTCCGGAGGGCCTTTTCCGTCCACGTAACAATGTACGGTTTTCGGCCTCTTCGTGGTGGCCCTAGCTCGAAACCGGTCGCCGGTATGCGTCCTTCCGTGGCGTGGGGGTGAGCAGCCATGTACGCCCTTGCCCTCTGCTGTTCCGCAAAATCCTTCACAGGTGTCATCCCGTAACCGAAGGTGCATGCTGGGTAGTTTGCGATGCCCTTACTGCCGCGGTGCTTCGGGATCAGCTTGTTGTATGCTGCGAGGAGTTTTGGGTGGGAGGGGTCAAAGCACTTGGCGATCGCTTGTACCGCTAGGGTCGGTAGTGCATGACTTCTGTATCGGTCGCACTTGCCTCTCGTGGAGCAGAAGTACGACTGTGCGACAAGTGCGCAGACTCGGCTGAAGCGTTCCATCTTGGCTCGGTTGCGAGTGCAGGTTGCATGGTCCTTGTCCCCATGGAGACACCCTCCGAGGAGCCTTGAGGAGAGCCGCGTCGTGACTTCGCCGTGTCCGGGTACCGACAACTTGCAAACTCTCGTTGCGACCACTACGAGCTTCCTTTGAGCCATCTTCATCCCCTTGCGCGCCATCCAGTCGTTGAGCATCTTGATCTGGGCGGGGACAGAGTCGATAGTCGCATGAGACGTCAGATCATCGATGTAGGCCTTGCATTGTTCGATTGCAGGTGGATCGGCTGTGTAATAGAGGTATAGAATTACACTCAGCGGGGACCCCTGCAACAGTCCCCTCCGCGGCGCCATTGGCTGGGTGTAGCCTTTGTTTGTTGTCAGTGTGAACCATTGGGACCCTAGTATGCTCTTGACCGAGTTCGCCCATTCATCGCCGAAGTCGTTTCGGATGTCTTCGAGGAGCTTGTCGTGTGGCACTGTGTCATAGGCCGCCTCGATGTCGGCGATTACGACGGCTGGGTCCTCGATGTCGCTGTCTAGCCACTCTTGCGCCCGTTGGAGGATCTCAAGAGTCGCATGCTGATGCTGGCATCCGTACTGGAAGTCGCTGGTTCTTATTCGTTCGATGCATAGGTCTCTGATTTTAAGGTAGAGGCAGACATGAAGACACTTGAGCATCAGTGGCATGATGGCGATGGGTCGAAAGGCGTTTGGGGACTTCTGCTTCGCGCCAGGTTTTAGGAGCAGGAAGATCCAGGACAAAGCGTGCTCGTGGGGAATTCCGGTTTCCAGCCACTCGTTAAAAGTGTCGGCTACTGTTGCAATTTCTTTTGGACGGAGTGTGGAGAGGAATGTTGCCGACAAGTCGGTTGTTCTGGCCTTCTTCTTCACGAGCGGGATTGCCAACGCCACGTCCTGCGGGGTAATGGTGACTGCTTTGCGGCGCTTCGGGTTTTCTTCTTCGCTCTCTTCTGCTGGCTGTGTCGGTCGTGATGTTACGGCGTCGTATCGGAGTTGGAAGTGCGCGACGACGGCGGCGACGTTGGGGATGTTGGGAGGTTCATATGGGCGTCGGAGCTGAGTGGCGTGGTTGCTGTTTTCGCCTCTCGTGGCGTAGGCGATCCGTCTCCGGATGTCGTTGATTTGGCGATTCAGCTCCTTCTTTTCGTCCTCGTTCGTGGCAGTGCGTCGATTCAGTAACCTCGTATTGAGGATCGTGTGGTCGTACTCTACGGTGATTGCTGCATGGTCGCTCCCGCCTGAGAAGCGCGCGGATACGAAAACGCAACTTGTTCCTCGGGGTACGAAAACCCTGTCTAGCGATGTGCTGGCGTTGCTGCGCTGGTAGGTCGTCCGTCCTCGTACGAGTTCGTCGCCCGCCTTGTCCCTTACGAATCCTTCGACGGCGGGTGTCGTATTTCCGTTGAAGTCTCCGGTGACCACGTATTCGCCTGGGGACCTCCTCATTGTGTTCACGATCCAGCTGCCGAGGGCTTCCGCCTCTGCTTTTAGGGTGTTGTTTACGACGTATACAGAAACGATGCGCAGGACTCGCTCTCCTATCTTCAGATCGGCGTAACAGCAGGTGCGGTGCGATCCCGTGCGTAGGATGTGCGTCGATGAGCTGTTCGGGACAAGGATGCTGCTTCGGGCGATTCGTTTTGACCCCAACTCTTCCACTGCGACTACTAGCACTTGCCAGCCTTTAAGTCGCGCCATGTCTTCGAAAACGACGGGGTCCCTTCCGATTTCGCTCACAGCTAGGATGTTCGCACAAGGGAGTAGGTCGAAGAAGGCAGACAGACTCTTCTTGCAGCATGAGTTGCAGCTTACGATACGTACTTTGCTTCCAGCGGATGGGGTGACAGGGCGGTGGTTTGCGGGGTTGTATGCATCGCCTTCTTTGGAGATGGTGGGTGGGAACATGGTGAGCTGAACCGGTGCTTGATTGTTTGGCGGTGAAGAGGCTGGTTGTTGTGGTGATGATGATCGGAGTCCTGCATCCGGCTGATTACTTGTAGCTGGCGGGGCAGCTGGTAGAATTAGTACTTGGGGAGGGAGTATGATGGGGTTGTGGGTGGGGATAGGCTGCTTTGGTGAACCACGTGCTCTGGTGGGGATGGGGAGGAGGGGGACACCTGATGATGCGGGTGGGACGGGCAAGGGGAGGAGGGGGACACCTGATGATGCGGGTGGGACGGACAATGATGATGATGCGGGGGCTGAGGCTGGGCCGCGCGTGCTACTTGTTGCCTGGGTGTGATGGTGCTGATCGTGAAAGCTGCAGCTGGGCGTTTGCGACACAGAGCTCGACGTCGTCGCTGCTTTGTTAGGTTAAGGCTACAGTCTGGGTGGCGTCTTTGGCGGTGGGGTGAAACCCGTTTCGGATGAGGCTGCCCGCTTCGTCCCGCGCCTCTCCCTATCGCTTCCGGTGACAACGGATTCCTCCGTGTTCTGGGTGCCGCCCCCGGCTGCGCTCTCGTTCGTTTCGTTCGTACCTTCTTCCTCTTTTCCAGCTGCGTTCTGTGTTGCTCCGTCTCCGTCTGCGTCATCGCCGATGCCACTCTCACTGCCACTAGTGTCGTCGGCAAGGTGTTCCGGCTCCTCCACCTCTGACACCGGTTGCATTAGGGTTTCTATGTGCCCAAAGCGGAGCACGTTTCCAAACGGGGTGGTGAAGGGGGTCCGGGCGAGCTCAGCTTCGTCGATGGGGCTGAGGCCCTCCACCACGTAAGCAACAAACCCCGGCCGTAGGCCGAAAACCGGGTAAACGGTTAGGCCGCTTTCAGGGCGGATTGCTGCAGTGGCTAAGGCGCCTGAGACCTCTAAGGAGTGCCACGTCCGGTCGCATCCAGTGAGGCCGAACTTCTTCTTTGAACGTTCTATGAAGACCTTGCGCTGGTCCTCGCGTCGTGCTTTTGTCACGATGTACCTTTCACCGTGCTTCAGGGCCATCCCGGATGGGTCCAGCAGTTCGGCCAGGTCCTCCCATTTGTTCTGGGACTCGGGGCGCACCTTTATCAAGTACTCGTTCGCCCCCGACCTTATGACCCTGGCTTCGATGGCCGTGTCTTCCAAGGCTCGCAAGACCTCGTGGAAAGGTCTGACGGTCGTATCTTTCCTAGCCTCTGCTCGCTGGAACGTTTTCAGCTCCGTCCACCCCGGTTCTGCCAGCGCCCACTCAGCATAATAGGCGCTGTAGCCGGACTCCCTCACTGTCCGGAAAACCTTCTGCACATCGCAGTTCTCCCTCAATCGTACAAGCTTCACGCCGTTGGACCGGAAGAACCCGACCGCATTGCGCACGTCTTCGATAGCAGCTGTTCCTCCCATCTTCTCGAAAAGGACGGCGAAACCTTCGATGGGCCCGCAGATGGACAGGAGCCGCTTGAGGTCGTCCTTGATTGATATGTAAAGAAACGCATGATAAGAGACCTTCTCCCTTTCAAAAGGGGGGGGGCTTGTACTCCGAAGTTCCGACCGGCGAAAGAACACTGTTCGTATGAGCTACGAATTCCTTGTTTGGTTATTTTTTTTTTGCGCATTTGAGGTGCGCAAAAGACCCCCTGTATTATCCTATGGACTGGAGGTCCTATGAACATGTGAATGTGAATAGCCTCTATTCGATCCAACCCCACTTTTCTGTAAACGAGTTTGAAAGTGTATTGTTTTTGACTGGATTTAGTGGGGAGCTAGCTTTTTTCCCCGCTGCCCAAAAGCATATGGGTGGCAGAGTGAGCTTCACCAGAACATAGCTTCGCCCGAACTTTGCTTCACCCGAACTTAGCTTTGCCCGAACTTTGCTTCACCAGAACTTAGCTTCACCAGAACTTAGCTTCACCAGAACTTAGCTTCGCCCGAACTTTGCTTCGCCCGAACTTTGCTTCGCCCGAACTTTGCTTCGCCCGAACTTAACTCCACCAGAACTGTGCTTCACCCGAACATAGCTTCGCCCGAACTTTACTGTTTCCCGAACTTTAGCTGCTGCCTCCAGTCTCGCCCCGCGCCGGCCTTTAGCCGAGTGCACGTACTTTTTCTACACTGTATCACAGTCTGTGTGTCGGCGCTACATGGGGTAACTACATGTTTGGCAACCCAGTGCACAAGGTTTGCCTGATCTCGCACCTACTTTCCGATACCAAATAGATGCTCTATTCAAACTCTTCTTCTACACTGTGTGTCCACCAGTTGGTTCAGTTTCGTATTCCGGTCCACTAGCTGGTGGTGTGCCACTTTTTTTGAGGAAGGCAACACCGATGGCCACAGCGCACGCGATGCAAAGAACGCATCCAACAACAATGCCGGCAATGGCGGACCTTGACAAGTCATCATCGTCGTCTGTGGGTGGAGCAGGGGTGTCAAGCTCCACGACAACGACACCGGCCAATGTGGCTGTCGGGGAGACTACAGCGGCAATAGACACGGCTGATGCGGCCACCACAGTCTGCACGCTTGCTGCGGACACCCGGTCCTGAGCGACACTGAAGAAAAAAACCCACAGGTCTGTTGTTGCCTGTTGCACGTTGGCCTCACGGCTGTCCAGGCCAAGGGGAGGAGCGATTGTCTCAGGAGCGGTTGTCTCGGGAGCGGTTGAAGGAGCGGTTGTCTCAGGAGCGGTTGTCTCGGGAGCGGTTGTCTCAGGAGCGGTTGTCTCAGGAGCGGTTGTCTCGGGAGCGGTTGAAGGAGCGGTTGTCTCAGGAGCGGTTGTCTCAGGAGCGGTTGTCTCGGGAGCGGTTGAAGGAGCGGTTGTCTCAGGAGCGGTTGTCTCAGGAGCGGTTGTCTCGGGAGCGGTTGTCTCAGGAGCGGTTGTCTCGGGAGCGGTTGAAGGAGCGGTTGTCTCAGGAGCGGTTGTCTCAGGAGCGGTTGTCTCAGGGGCGATTGTCTCGGGAGCGGTTGTCGGGCAGAGCTCTGCTGTGCCCCCTACCCTCGTCACACAAGCAGTCTCAAACTCGAAAGTTGCGTTTGGAAACAGCCTTTCCAATTCTGTAACCAGTCGCAATCCGGTGGCACCTTCCGAATTGGAGGTCAGATTCACTTCGAACTTGAGAGATACCAGCCACTTCTTGACTGCCTCTGGGCCGATAGTCTCAGGAGCGGTTGTCTCGGGAGCGGTTGTCTCGGGAGCGGTAGTTTCAGGAGTGGGTGTCTCAGGAGCTGTGTTGAAGGGTTCACATTGAAAGTTGGACGAACTTCAAACAAACGATGGAGGTTCAAACGAAGCAGGAGACCCCGGCAGGAGGTCAAGTCTATGTGTAAGTTGAACCGCTTGGTTCAGTGAGTGTTGTGGTGAAGGGCCGAGTTGAATCGGTTGAAACCGCGGGTACTGTTGCGTTTTCCGCGTTTTCGCGATGACGCCCGGATTTGCGGTCAAAGAATAAGGGTGCACCGAGCACATACGGCAGACCTGCTGTTTGTAACAGAAAGGATCTGTCGATGCCAAATGACGAAAACCGGCAATTCTGGTACAGCAGCAACGAGTTGCTGTACCGTGTTCTTCCTTGATGCCACCAATGCAATAACAGCTCTGATGTGTGAGAGCTAACCCACGAATCCGGAAAGGCGCGCTCCAAAGTCTTGGCTGGTACGCGAAAAGGTGGTTAAGGGGGGCTGGGGCATACTTGGAACTGTTGCCTGAATCGACAGTGCAAGTCCACAGAAGGCAACGAGCCTGATGAGACCCGACGAAGACATGACAGCAATTCTTCTTGAACGGTGAATGGACAGTAACACAATACCTGGAAGTGGCTAATTTAGAAGGAGGAACAGCTATCAATAAGGGGGTATGGGAAATTGTAAACCCGTAACCGAAGGAAAATCCGCGTTTTACCGGCCAAAACATTGGTTTTTTACAGGCTGTGGATTGCATGTCCCGGCTACAAGGACTCGCTCTGTCCTCGAACAGGATTCGGACATGAAAGGATTCGATCAAAAAGCTCTTCTGCACTCAGAAAGCTCTTCTGCGCTACTGGGTTGTCCTGGTGTATGTTTATGTTGAGATGCGGTTATTGACTGTGTAGCCTGTAACAGTGACAAGGCAGTGTCAGGGCGAATGAACTGGGCTATCGAACTGGTCAACGAACTGGGCTATCGACAGGACTGGGCCATTGTCTGGGCAACCAAAGATGCATCAATGTAACGCCAAGGGACTTGTTCGCCACCCGAAGTGTCTAAGGTGAAAGGGCCACCTTAGACGCGTCTTTGGGGTTTCCCTTGGTTCTCATGTGCTCGATGACACGCCCAAGACCTGCTGATACCGGTCCCGCGACTTCTCCGGCCGTCTGATCCCTCGCTCGAGGTCTTCACCCCTGCGGCTCGTACACGACCTCCCCTTCTGACGATCTCGTCATTCTTTACACCACGTCCACTCGCCTGCTCTCATTCAGAGGCGCCAGCCCCCAACCATCCTCTGCTTCGGTCACTGTTCGCCCGGTGCCTTCCAACACGCCTTCGCGACTTCCACCTCCCCATCGATTCCGTCTGTGTCGATACCATGCTCGGCTTCTTCGTTCCCCTCATCGTCCGCTCAGCTGGAGGGGGTCATGTGCAAACACCAGAAGCACGACACGGTACGTTCGAAGAGGTGACTAAAAAATTTTTTTTCTAAAAATGCAGGTCCTTGCTACAGATATTCTGCATTCTAACCTCAACTAACAAACTATCCCAGTCTATCGGCAGTCTATCAGGCTAGCATCATAGGCTATCACAAGCAAATACGGTCGCTTTGCTACCCTTCCCTTCCTTGCCAGTTTGCATGCTCCTGCAACCCCTGCCCTCGCTTTCACGGGCGGGGCTGGGCACTTCTTCTTCTGTTGGCATCTCTTGTCTTCGCTTTGCCGGCGCTGATGCCTTCCTTGCTGGTGACGGTGTCATTGGGGCGCTCGTCCGTTCGCGTTCCGGGGTGGAGGGGTTGCTGCTCTTTCGTGTGTTCTCCTCGAGACGTGGTTGGCCTCTGCACTGTGACCCTCCGCAGCACTCTGCGACTGCCATGCACGTCGCGCAGGTGCTTCTCGCAGTATGTTTGATGGCTAGTCCATCCTCACTCCTGTGGTGGTTTTCGCAGCACCACACCTGTCCTGTTTGCAGGGCGCACACTTCTCCTTCTGGAGCAATTTGCTTTTGAGATGCTCCCTGCATGGGATCCTGTGGTGATATTCTGCATCGAAGGTGTCGCGGTTACCTCTTCGCACGTGATGTAACATGTTTTCTCCTCTTCCGCCTTGATTGTCGGCGCGCGTTTGGTGCTTCGCTTCTCATTTGATTGCGTTCTTCCTTACGGGGCTTGGGCGATGGCCATGTTGTCTCCTGTGAAGTTGCCGAGGTTGATCATCGCTTCTTCGTCTTCACTCTCGAGACCGAACGGGTTTCGCACTTCGCCCTCAGCTGCTTTCGGAAGTACCAGCACCACATCGGCGCGCTTGGCTTGCTTCGGCAGAGGCGCTGCTACCGCGGGCTGTATCAGCTCCGCTTTCCGCTTCGATCCGACCTCTCTTGCCACCTCTGTCACAGCACTGACCGGGCCTTCGGCTCTGTGGGTCCGTGTGCAATGCTTGCACATTGGCAACTCGTGGTTGAGACATCGGTTTGGCCGTCGTCCCGCACATGGCGCATCGCGTCATTCTGTGCCCCGCACATCTTCACCGCGATGTCGCCTTCCTCGTGGTGGCGCTTACACCCGTCGCACTTCGCTTTCTGGTGCTGGGGATATCTCGGGATACCCTCTGGCACGCCACGGGTCCCCCTCAACAGCTTTCTTTCTGCTTCCTTTCCGTCTCCCCGCCGTGTCGTGGTAGGCCGCCCATCTCGTTGCTCGTCCGGCCCGCTCTTCCCTGTATGTGGGAAAGAGTCCGTCCCCCACGCCTCTGCCTGCTCGTCCTCATCTGCGTCTTCAGGACTTTCATCGTCTCCACGCCGCCGCAGAAAATCGGTTCAGCTCGTACCCAGTGAGGCATGGTGTGTTCTCAACCAGCCAATTTTCCACAGCCTCTTCCCTGGCAACAGTGGTCCCGTTTCTTTTCGTTCGAGCGCCTCCAGCATTCGCGCTAGCGTCCTCGAACGTATATAACATCGTCCTGTCAGTCGTCGCCACGACACTGCCAGAAAGATCCAGCCCGGTGAACACTTCGAAATCGACTGCGAGCTCAGCTGTCGAAACGTCCCCCGCAACTGACCAACACATCCCATGCCACTGCTGCCGCGCTCGGAACCACCTCTCTTGCCCGACCGCTAGGTGACAGGAACATGGCCAGACGCGCTCACCCTGATCCCGAAGGATGAAACACTTGACCGCTGGGATGAAACACTTGACCGCTGGCTTTGCGGTCAATCACCGTCACAAGTGCTGTCTATCGCTCGTGGGCGAGTACATGGCTCCGCGATGTCGTCTCATGCCAAGAAGGCTGGATTGCGGGCAGCCAGCACGAGTTCAGACCCAAGCACGGGACCGAAGACGTTGTGTTCGAGATTGCCTCGCAGACCGAAGCTCTCCTGACGGGACATGTACTGTACAGTATGGCCCTAGATTTGCCAAGTGCTTGACAGAGTACCACGGGGCATCGTCCTGGAACTGGTGCAAGAGCTGGGCCTCCACGATAGGATACCCGGACCGCTGTGGGACATGTACACCCATAAACTGCGTACGGGAGTGGGAGGAGTCTTTCACACCACCAACGGGATACTGCAAGGGTGTGATTCTCATCAACGCGCTGCTGTCCATCTTAGTATGGAGAATAGACGATGTGGGAGGCGTGACAAGCGAATCGTTCGAATAACCTCACCCTTCTGTCACGTCTCGCGGAGAAATGCTTGGGAGAAGTCGATCGGTTTTGTTCCAACACCGGTGTGGCCATCGGGATTCCGAAAGCATACGCCTTCGGGACGTCGAAGGAATACGAGACAAAATTGATGATCGGGGGCGCGGCTCGTGCCGAGAGACGAGCTTACAATCGTCGGATGTCTGGTCGGTACGAAGCGGACCCGACACAGCGGACCGCGGAGGAAGCCGAGCGGTTGGCTGCGCAACCGGTGTCGTTTGCAGAGGTCAGTCCTGGCGGCGATGGCTGTACTACCGGCGGCGACGTACGGCTCAAATATGTGTGGAAAGGTTTCACCGCAGTGCTTCTGAGGGGTGTATGGAGTCCGGTGAGGGTTCATAGGGCGAAGAAGAGGCCCCGTGCCGGGCATCCTGAACAAGGCCCACACCCTCGCCTTGCCGTATCGTTCACTCGGCTTGTGCAGGAAGAGGCCAGCATGGAGGGACCGAGTCGCGGCCATCCGACGAGTGCTTAGTAGTGGGATCCGCGCGTGGGGATCGGATGGAATAGCGGCGGGCATGCGAAGACGCTCGGAATACGCTGGAAGGAAGACTTTGACGATGCTGAGGACGAGGAAGGAGCTGTGGTCGGGCTGGTGAGACAGCTGAGGTACACGTGCCTCCTGAAGTGCTCGCACATCGGCATCTTGTGGTCGAGACACGGTGGTGGAGGTCCTTGCAGCACTCTGTCGTCGTCCCGCACGTGGCGCATCGCGTCATTCTGTGCTCCGCGCACTTCTTTACTGCGAGGCCGTCGCCTTCCTTTGTGGTGGCTCGGAGCCGGAGGCCGGCTCTCGCAACACCAGTCTTGGCCCGGCCCTTCGAGCCGTCGCATTTTGCTTTCTGGTGCCGGGGACTCACCCCTTCGCCTTTCGTCTCGTGTCTCGGGATCCCCTCTGTAGCTTCCCTCGACAGCTTTCTTTCTGCTTCCTTTCCGTCTCCCCGTCGAGTCGCGGCAGGCCGCCCGTCTCGTTGCTCGTTCGGCCCGCTCTGTGGGGCGTACTGTGATAGACATCAGCAGGTAGTTTGATGCACTATGAGGAAATAAGGGTGGACTGGCTCACGATATGATGAACGAGCACGTGCCGGCATACCGGCATACGGTAGGGCGTCTTAGGGTTCTGCCTCCTCTGTCAGCTGTGGATGCAGCCTGGGAAACCGACGGCTCTCCGCGGTTTCCACGGTCGGATCGTCAGCCACGGCTCTGCGCTTGTTGGTTAGCCAGGCAGCAACGGACTGGGGAGCCCATTTGCAAGCATTCCTTTTCATTGGTGACACAAGAGTCCGGTGCCGCATGTTGCACACCGTTTAAGAATTCGGGATTGCGATTTCGAGGAGACACGGAGGCGACCGAGCAGTTAGTGAAGTCCTGCTCACACAACGCCCGAGTCAGTCTCTAAAGAGGTGAACCTTTGCCAGATGCCCTTGCAAGCGAGAACGTGAACGGAGCGCAGCAGGAGGTATGCAAGGCATTGATGGATTTCGTTCTTGCTTTCTGTCGAGCCTCCGCCCTAATTCCGGATGTTGCTTGAGTTGCTCGTTCTTTCCTTACTTTTTCTATTTTATTTCGATGACTTTAGCCGAAGTTTCCGGCCAGGGCTTTATACGGGTCCAGTAGTCCCTGAACCAAAGGCACCCAAAAAGTAAGGGGTGCTTTGTTACAGCTGGGCGCAAAAAAAAAGGTTCGCTAACGGATTCCTAAATACCCTGAGCCGTCCATGGAGTTTGTGACAGGGAGGCTACGATGAACGCCACGAGAGGCGGATGCTATGACGATTTGGCCACACGGTCTTCTTTTTTTTTGCGGTTATGGTTACAGGTACAGTGGATACCTGTTCCCAGACTAGTTCTTCAAGAACAAGAGGTTTCTTGCGCCCCCACTTTGCCCATCCTGGCACGAGAAAAAATTGCTCCAGTCTGAGGCGAACGGAGTCGACCGTCGAAGGGGGGGTTCGGGGTTACGGGCGAATATAGCACACCCAAACGTTACCATCACCATCACGCTCGATCCTCGCTTATGGGCCTTCCGCCTGAGCTTCATTGGTTTTCTTTTTTTGTGCGCCTGCTGGGTACATGAGATTATTTGCTACCGAAACATTTGTATGGCACCCTGCAACAATTGCAGCGACCCGCCATGGCACATTGCATGCCATGCTGATGACTCGACTTCCTGCATGAGCGAACAAGAGAAAGCCGTGCTGTAACTTCGGTACTCCCATGATGACACCACAAAATTCCCAGGTTCCAGTGGCTTGTGGATACCTCCTGTCAAATTAGCCAAAAATATAAGGCGTTTTTGTGCTTTACTAGATGGGCACTCGCAGAAACCCCACAACGAAGAGTCCTCTCAACCAAAAGGTTACGGTCTAAGGCAAGAGAAACAGGTGCACTTCTTTCTTACCCCAAACGTGTATTGAATTTTTTTTTCCCCTGATTAGAAAACGGCGCGCCGGCAGCTAACCGCAGCAGGCTACATAGAAAGGTGGACAAGCGAAACTGAGCAGAACATTTCCGGAGTGCGGGTTTGCACTTACAATAGAAGCAACGGACGAGCAACAACTGGATGAACAAGACAATGCACGGGGTATTGTAATTTGCGTAGGGGGGTGATGCAGGAACGTGCTCGGAATGGCCTTGTGCTCAACAGCGGGGGGTTCCTGTTCAACTTTTCATGTACAATCGTTGTTCCGGAAATGTTCTCTTCAGCACTGTACTATTGAAGGGGAAAAAGAGTAGGTGTAGTGGGCACTGCCGCTACTGGGAATGGCACAAAATCGATGTCGTATGGAGTCTCACCGAAGGCCAGAAACTTCTTTTAGGAAAGCAATGTTATCCCTCTGATCACGACGCGAATCGGTTCCGCACTTTGAAGCAAAACACAAAAGAATGAGACATCAACTTGCACATTGGGCCGCTGAATTCGTCTGTCCTTGGGCGACAGGATAGTATCCTCAAAGGGTGTTCGAGTTGCAGTCTCTGTTCGCGAGAAAGAGCTGTGTGCTTCGCCAGGCTAAACGCTCCTGGTGTGATGGTGTACAGTCCATGATGGATATGCAAAACCATTCCATTGAGCGACTCGCGTCCGAGGAGTTCCGCGGAGGATTCCTTCCCTGTCTTGGGGACACAACCCCCCTAAAGCAGGGCGTCGTGCAGGCTTTGGCACCAAAAAGCGATAACTCCGATAATAGATACTTTGCCGCTCCCTCTTCAAAAGCTCGGGCTTGCTATGTTTGGTTCCATTCAGACTTCCGCGCTTGCATCCGAACTAACGTCTGATCTTGGTGATTTGCATTGGTGGATCAGCACAAATAGCTACATATTCAACCAACTCCAAACGGACGCAATTGTGAGAAGAAAATACTCGATGTAGCCGCTTCGACTCCGAATGGAAGGGTGGAAACATAGGGGTAGAGGGGCAAATACAATACTCGATCTGATTTGTTCTTCGCTTACTCTGCCGTGTGTTGTTTTTTTCACTCAGGAATTTTTTCCCTGTTGTGTTTGAGTAGACCGGCATGACCTCACACCCGTTCAACACGTGTGCGGTAGATACTGCACTTGGGATTCCTTCGGTTCTTTGCCGGCAGCTTCGTCGAGCATTTCCTCCAAGCTGGCGCCTACGTAAAAGAAAAAAGGGGGTTTGTGTGCCGCGCAGGTCTGGCTGCGCGCTGCCGTCGATTCTGTTTTCTGGTAAGGATTCGCAAACGCAAACCTCAGCACCTGAGCTGCGAAGCATGGTCGCGGTACGCCCACAACGCACAGCCCGGAATAAGAGATGGAGAGAGAGAGAGAGAGAGTGAGAGGAAGAGAGTAGCCACGCCTGAGCACTCCCCACCTGCTCTTTTGGTCAATCGCTACCGCGCTGACCTTTTCCAAGAGAGAGAGAACACAATCAAAAGAAGTCAACGGCCCACCGTCAGGTAAGCAAGCTAGATTCGGGACGGCTCCCTGGAAGGGACAGAGGGCGGAGGTAGTCACACTCTCGCAGTCCCACAGGGCATCTTAGTGTGCGCTCGCATGGTGCACACTCATATTTCGTGCTCGATTCTTTGTTGTCGGCCTCCCCAAGCAACTCGAGTTTCGTAAGTGAGTGTCGCAGTGACACGGTTGCAGGCACACGAGGTACCAACGAGTTCCCAAGGAATTATAATTATGCTGGAAGATTTTTGAGAGCGCACTGTGCAAGCATGGGCAAACAAGTCAGTATGGCTGCCATGTTCCACAGCATCTGGTTGGAAACGCAGATTTCTGGCAAGGCGCTAGCAGGAATCAGTTTCGGTATTGAGCCGCTGCACTTACCAGCCCCACCACGGAAACGCCGCTTCGAAAGCGAAGAACAAGCCTGAAACAAAATGCTGCCATCCATTCATCCTTGGCATGCCGGTTTTAAAGACGTGCGGAGGATGGGGCCCGGATGAGTCCGAAGATTTCTTGCCTCGTCCGAGCATCTTTCTTGACCACGCCGAGGACGCAGCTGGTCACAGTCACAGCACGCGCCTTCTGCACGCCCCGCATGGCCATGCACATGTGTGTGCACTCGATGACGACAGCCACGCCTTGCGGCTGCAGGGCCTCTTGGATGGTGTACGCGATCTGCTTCGTAAGCCGCTCCTGCACTTGCAAGCGCTTCGAGAAGATTTCAGCGATCCTCGCGAGCTTCGACAGACCGACAACCCGGCCGTTGGGAATGTACGCAATGTGCGCCTTCCCGAAGAACGGCACCAGGTGGTGCTCACAGAGCGTGAAGATGTCGATGTCCTTCACCAGGACCAGCTCGTTGTAGTCTTCTTTGAAGATGGCGCCGTTGAGGACGTCGTGCACGGACTCGTTGTAACCCTTCGTGAAGAACATCATCGCCTTCGCGGCTCGGGCGGGCGTTTTTTGGAGCCCCTCCCTTCTGGGGTCTTCCCCAAGGGCTTCAATGAGGTCGTAGTACGACTTCTTCAGCTTGCCTATCGCGTGGTTCGGGTTGACCTCGCGGGCCGACACCCACGTGCCGATTCTTCCCTTCTCCTGCAGGCTGGCGTGCGCCCTGCACGCCGACGGCTTGTCGGCGAAGGTTGCAAGGCAATATCCTTTGGTGGTGCCTTCCTCGTTCGTTGGAATATCAAGCTTCACCACCTCTTCGCCGGTCCACTCCGCGACGCTTTCCCGGAGGGCCGACTGGCTGAGTTCCCTCTCTTCCTTCGTGAACCCGCCGATGTGCAGCACGCACGGTGCGCTCCATTCGGTGTCTCTGATTTTAACAAAAGCCGAATCACCTTCAGACTCGAGTGTCGGGTGGTCGCTGTGCAGGCACTTCTCGACCGCTTCCTTCGTGTAGAATCGGACGAAGCCGTATGTGCGTGAATCGCTGAGGTCGACAGAGTACACGTCTCCGTGCCGGCGGAACGAGTCGATCAGCGACTGCACCAGACGCTTCTCGCCCCACCGTGACGGCAGCCCGCTCACGAACACGCTGAGATTCGGCGGCGGGCTTCCGTTAGCGTGCGTCACGACGTGGGTAGGGGGGCGGTCGGCTTGCATCTTGCGGACGGATAAATCTTCCAATTCACCTCTTTCGGTCACCTCCTAATCCGTCCTGAAAGTGTTCCGAGTGAGTTGAGGTGAGTCAAGGTAAAGATTCCTTGATACCGGCGGTGGCAATTAACTTGAACTCTGAATAAAGAAGAAACAAACACTGACAAAATCCACCGAGCTGTCTGCAACGTACTGGCGCCGTCTCTATGGGCTTGTCCAGCGCCAAGTCCACCATCGATGATTCTGTTTGGGAAATCGGAAGCAATGTGGACGGTTCTTGGGCTCACTTTGCTTTGCGAAGGAAGGTGGTGTGCCGGCTGTTTTGCATGAGCCTGGTGTTTACCCTGCAAACCGCACACAGCAAAAGGAATGCGAAAAGTAAGCAATCTCTGTCGAAAGGATGTTGAAGAGCAAACAACGAGAGTATTTCTTTTACTTTTTCACTAATCCGGAGCAGAAGAACCTGTTGAGGTCTTGAGGGCGGGACGTGTCCTCCCATCGCGACATAGAAAGGGCAAAAAAAACAGGACAAGGAGCAGGTTGTGTGCCAGTTTACTACGGGGAGGGAGAGGAGCATTCGGGTGCACACGTCATTCGTTGTGTTTTCTTGGATCGAACTCCGCGGGCTGTTCTCGCGATGGCCAGATGGGCGGGTGAGTATCACGGGAAAAAGGCGCACGCAGAATGCGGCGGGGGGAAATCTTAGTTTCGTGTTCAGGCCTACTTGCCTTGGGGAAGGGGGCGGCATCTTCATTTAGGCAGCCCTGTCCGCCTTTTGTGGAGTGTTTGATGCCAGCTCATGCCTTTTCGAAAGAAATTGAGGGATGGGCGGGTGGCCCGCGTTGTGCGCAACTCGTTCTTCTTCTCGTGGTTGGCTCGTGATCACCAGTCCAAAGTCGGAGCTCGTCAGTGGGATTTGGGTCTCGTTTTTCCGGCGCTTTCTTCTGCTCGACCGTCAGACAGCACACAGACAGCGGCAGGCAATGCCTCGCAGTTTCCCGACATATCGAGGGAATCCTTAAGGCATCTAAAACGCACAGGTACTTGGGTTGTTTGGGCAAATCATTTTGATGTGCCTTCGGGTTTGCCCCATGCTAACAATGCCACTGCTTTTCGTTGATGCGCAAAAAGGTGTCGTACAACCAGGCAAACATGACAAACCAGACCTAGCCCTGCTTTCTCCACATGTACACACACGGTGGTGTAAGCGGAGAACAAAACAAATTGAGCTTACCCCTCTACCTCCTTCCATTCGGAGTCAAAGCAGCTACGTCGAGTATTTTTCAATACGCGGAAACCGTCTGGATTCGGTCTACATTCGCATCACTCTACTGGGCTCGATGTTTTGGCTACACGCATAGGGTGGGAGTTGTACTACGAGAAGCATATATCCTAGGCACCGTAGGCGCTGAATTTCTGAACGAACGCTATAAAACAGATGGGCGAATCGTGTGATCAGCCACATGACATCGTAAATGCCGCAGGCGTGGAGTCTTTTTGGAGCTGCTGCGGCTCGGTTTTTTGTTTGTGCGCACTAGCGGAACTCACCTGCTTTGGTAAATTTCATGTAGTACGCTGCCAACTACTAATTTTTAGTACCAACGATGCATTGTCAACAAAAAAAAGTGTCTGCACTCGTGGCTATACGTCACTGCCCGCCGATGCGATATCACACGCTTCGACTTCAGGTGTATCCGGTTTCGGGGAATGAGTTTCGGGCCGCTCCCACTGATGCCAGATGGCTAATGTCAGGCCCAACAGGAGGATGAGGGAGAAGGTGAACCAAGCAATGGTTACCCTGTCGTATTGTTTGTCACGGATGCCATCCATAGTGGAAACGTACTCGGCAAGGTCCGCGCGAGGGAACGAGTTGAATTCGAATATCCGGTCGTAGTCGTCGCTCACCACGCCCGCCGGGACCTTGTCAAGCAGCCAACCTTCCAAGTATTCAGCCTGCCTCGCCTTGCGGATCGTTGTGAACGCACCTACAGGCTCAAAGAAGCAGTCTTTCGCGGTTATTGATACTGCGATGCAGTAAGCTCGGATGGGTGGGTCGAATTTGCAGTTGGGCATGGGTCCTTTGTACACGATGGGTGCAGAGAGGTAAGTCCATCCGTACTCAGTTACTTGAGACGTGTCGCTGAGGTCTACCTGCCAGCCGTCGTCGATCAACGTAATGTACGTCTCGTTCTCCAACACGCGGAGAGCATCCGGATTTGGAGACGAAAAGCAACCCCTGAACCCTTCTCCCCCACTCGCCAGGTTTTCCCTTGCGCGATGGAGCAACCTCCACTGGTCATTCGGCGCGCGAAACCCAAGAACGACCATCGTCACGTACACAAAGACTGCGTACGCGATGCTGAGGAAAGCGGCGAATCCAGTCGCGCGGGTAGCGTCCAGCAGCTCCTCGCAGCCATACCCGATCAGCAAACCCATTGCGGCTGTCAGCACGCACCAGGCCAGAACCCCTATCCAGTTCCAGCAGTGGATGGCCACCTTGTAGTTGTTGCCGTCAATGGCATTTGTCTCGAGCTTCGCCTGTTTGCCGATCTCTTCCTCCAGGAAGAGCTGCAGGTACAGAAACCCGGTGAAAAGCAGCCATACGACAACGACAGCAGCCGTGGTCGTCCAGGCTTGAGCGCTGCGCATATGTGCCCCTTTTCCTCTTTTTTAATGCTTGCCTACCTGCAGTCCGTGAAATGCACAATTCGCACCATCGATACTTGCAAGTTTCGTACATAGCCCGCGTCGTTTCAGGTTCGAAGAAAACGAAAATACAAAAGTGGCGAGCAAGAGTTGCGTGATAGGAGCATCTGCTCGAGTAGAAAAGGGTTGATGGAAGGCTAGCAAAGCGTGGAAATGAGTGAGAGACGAGAAATTGGCTTGTGTTCTCTTGCCAATTCTTGACCTCGTGCTCTCGGGTGAACCCTCACATCGCTCTACAACAAGTGGGCTCGAATTGACGACGTTCCATCATCTGTCGGTCCCTGGTCCTCCAAGAATGGGCGAACAAACTCAGAGGAGAGACGAGTGTTCGCTCGGAGCTTCCGGCGCATTCTTCCTACGAACGGAAACTTTGGTTCCGCCCGATGGCGGAGAGAAGGCCGAGCTACGCATGTCTGACACCAATTTAAGGCTGACACGAAAGCTACTGGGGCCTTTCGATGGTCCGATGATGAGAGAGGGTGGGCTGCCTGGACTATGGTTCTTTGTTGGCATACTACGAGGGAAGGCGGGTGGTATGGGGTATGGTGTTGTCCGGCTCGTTGCGCAAAAGCAGGAGTGGCAGAGCAACGAAGGCCAGTCCACGCGATTGCTGAGTGCGTCCGCGACAAAGTACGCGCTGGAATGTGTGTGAGATCCACCAGACCGCATACGTTACGGCTGTGTTCTGTTCGCTGTGTCATTTAGACTGTCTGACAACAGGAGAGGTGCAGCGACGTACCCAGCCTCAAAATGTAATAGTGTGACAGCAAGCTCGTTGATAGCATCTTTCGAAAATTGCCCATGGTGGTGGTCGTGGTAGATTCAAGAGAGTGGGTACCCTGTGCCCCTATTTGAGGGAAGACTCTGTTCTGCGAAGATGTTCGCCAAACTGTGTTGCTGCAGCGTTTAGCTGGCACTGCGTTTCCACCTCAACGTGCACAACGTTTCTTCTTTCCGCGCAATGCCATGGCGGCTCGGATGTCAGCTTCGAGGGAAGCGGGTACGGGGAGCTCGATTGGCAGGCCCAATCGTACGACGAAGGCCGGTGCAGGTGCTGGGCACCGTCTGTGGATAAGTACGCGGGGATTGTACGTGAGATTCACCAGAACGCACACTCCAAACGGTATGTGCTCGGCCGCAAAAACTGCAATAGTGCGAGCAAGGTCGCTGGTAGCACCGTATCATCCAGTGTGCCAAGGCTCTGTTCTGCGGGGATGTTCGATAAGCTGTGTGGTTGCAGCGCTTTGCCTGTGCCCAGTGTGTCACTGCGTTTCCGCCTCGACGTACACAACGTTTCTTCTTTCCGGGGGCAACGCGCAGTCACCTGCCATGGCGGCCCGGACGTCGGCTTCGAGGGAGGCGGGTACGGGGTACGTTTTCGCCCCGGGTTCGTTCTGCAGGATGAAAATGGCCGAATCGTACGACGAAGGCCGGTGCAGGTGCCTGCGGTGGTGCTGGGCGCCGTCCGTGAACGAGTGCGCGCGGGCTGGGATCGTGCACGAGTGCCGCAAAAACGCGCTGCGGGCCAGGGCTTTGTAGGCTCGCACGTCGGGCCAGCACGGCACCACCACGAAGAAGGAGAGGGGCCCCGCCTGTGCCGACAGCAACGCTTCGAGGTGTGCGGCCATGGCGGACATGGTCTCGGGGACGAACGGCGGGTTGGCCTCGAAGCTGCCGGAGGTCGGGAAGAACGAGAAGCACGACCCCAGGGAGCCGAAGGGCCCGTCGGTGTCGGGGAAGGCGGAGCAGAACGTCGGGAAGCGGCAGTTCAGCGGCGACGCGAACAACTCGCACTCGACCTTCAACCCGGCCCGCAGCACGTCGAACGCTTCGGTCGGCAGCCCGGCTTGGTACCCGTGCCCGCCGAGGCTGTCGTACCGCAGCAGCAACTTCGCGACATCCTGCAAGAACTGCTTCGGCGGGTCTTCGGGCACGCCGCCCGCGATGCCCACCATCGTGTCGTTGGCCTTCGCCCACAGCGACCACGCCTTCTCGTAGTGGGCCTTGTTGATGGTGTGGTAGGCCCTCAGGTCCCCGAGGTGGACGTCGAGTCTGTCGCCTGTTTTGTTCTCGACCCAGACGTCGTACTCCGCCGGTCGCTCCGGATCGCAGGGTTCGGTCTGCAGCGCGTGCTTGGCCTTCTGAGCCTTCTTCCGCAGCGCCTGGGCGGCGGCTGGCGCGTCTGGTAGCCCGCCCCTGTGCAGGTCGTTGACCAGGGCCGCGTCGTCGTCGGGCTCGGGTATCAAGGCGTCGGTGGCCGGCCGGGCGCGGGAGAGGAGGGCGGACCTCGCCTGCCACCGCTCGTACAGCAGCAGCGGGACCTTCTGCCCCTGCGTCTTGCAGACGCGGGCCATCTCGCTGCGGAGCGACTTCACGCGCGCGGCCCGGTGAATCTCGACCGCGACCGTCAACGGGGCCGCCTTCTCTCCTTCGGCATCGCTGCCTGCCTGCTGCCTCTGTCTCTTCTGCTTCTTGTCAGCCGGCTCTGAGACATCAACATCCAGTAGACGCTTCGACGTCATAGCATAACCTTCACCCCTCCTTTTAGTATTTTTTTTTGTGGAATAGACTTTTAGTACTATACCATAGTACTACAATCTTGCGGGTTGCCCTTCAATGTATTGTGTAGGCGTGGAAACCGCACCTCACTTGGGCAAGCACCAAACTCAATAGGATCGTTGCCACCGTCATGTCTGAAGAAGCGACATCCGAACGCAGCATCGCACCCTCGTCTAGGTCCCGAGACGCTGACATCGAAGGATTGGAGACACTGCCGATAGTTTCAACTTGTCACATGCCGCCGACGACGACGCCAGTGGCGAACCCGGCGCCGGTGTGGGTTGATAAAACGCCCGCAAAATGTGTCGCCAAACCGCCGGGACCCTGAAAGGACCCTGAAAGGACCCTGAAAGGACCCTGAAAGGACCCTGAAAGGACCCTGAAAGGACCCTGAAAGGACCCTGAAAGGACCCTGAAAGGACCCTGAAAGGACCCTGAAAGGACCCTGAAAGGACCCTGAAAGGACCCTGAAAGGACCCTGAAAGGACCCTGAAAGGACCCTGAAAGGACCCTGAAAGGACCCTGAAAGGACCCTGAAAGGACCCTGAAAGGACCCTGAAACGACCCTGAAAGGACCCTGAAAGGACCCTGAAAGGACCCTGAAAGGACCCTGAAAGGACCCTGCAAGGACCCTGCAAGGACCCTGAAAGGACCCTGAAAGGACCCTGAAAAGGACCCTGAAAGGACCCTGCAAGGACCCTGCAAGGACCCTGCAAGGACCCTGAAAGGACCCTGAAAGGACCCTGAAAGGACCCCTGTTTTTCCGAAAAAAAGAGGCAGGTGGACGCGACGAGTGTCAAGTCTCGGTGCACCATATGAGGGCGGAAGGGTCCGGCGCTTGTTGCGGGGGATCATGCATGACTTCCCGGTGGGCGTCCTGGCGTGCCGTCGACCGCCGTTTCGTTGTCGGAGTCGTGCACGTTCTCCACAGTTCTGCGGGGCAGGGATGAAAATCAGGGAGGTGTGCATTCGAAGCCGGAAGACGGTGATGAGTTGCAAAGCTTCGGCGCCGTTCAGAAAAGTGGGTGTGCGCATAGTGCGTAAATTGGCAAATAAATAACCCTAGAATCGGGCAACGTGCAGATACTGTAACTCTTCCACAGATGGTAGCACACACGGACGCATGCGCTGGTTCCTTCCGGAATCTGGCTCAAGGATGAATAGTTGGTGACTTCTCAGGGTTAGAGATCCTGCTTCGGAACAATCTGAGATTTACCCCACGGTGCAACATTTCACAGGGTAACCTTCTGATTTGGACACGCCAGTGGCAGTATTGAAAGGTTCGCCGAGCAAAGGAGCACGAATGAGATACGGGAAGCATGAAAGCGGCCTTGAAAGACGGCCTCTGTTCAACTGCGAATGATCCCTGCACGTTCCGACTGCAGGGAAAGGTACTTAATGCACGGACGGAGGTCGGGTACACGTGAGCACCATGTAAACGTTTGCCCGGAATGCTGAGATCTTGAAATCCCGGCGACCTGGTTCGTCTGTAACAAGGAAGGAAGACACTTGGGCGGGAAAGGGAGAGGGCAGGGAACTTGAGCCCCAGAAGCTGCAGACAAAGATGGCTCTCCACACCCTTGTAGAGTGAACGCTTGTCGAACTCCAGGGGATTGGAGGCTTTCGTAGCTGTATTCTTCACGCCCTCGTCCACTGCTTCTGAGGCTCGGCGTTCGTACGCAGTGTGCAGTTCAAAAAGGATGGTATGTAGTGGAAGAATTGCGCTCGCAGTGCTCGCAGCAGAAAACTGCATTGTCCTGCGGCTTCGGTGGAGGGATGAAACAGTAACATCGGGTAGAAGCTGTGTCACCAGGTAAAAAAAAAAAGGTCACGGCTGCGGAATAGACTCCTTCTTTCCCCTTTCTTCGGCCACAGACCCACAGCTTTGAGTCGTGTAACACATGGCTTTTTCCGTTCGCCTTTGTAGTTCCCGACGGAACTTCCGTCAACTGCCGCTATTTTTGCTGATATTTGCTGAGTGGCCGTGTGAGCAACACGTGGATGTCCTGACCTGACGCATCGCGAACGACGGGGCTCGTTCACGGCCGGGACACGTTCGTGCGGCCTTAAGTACACTTCGCCGGCGTTCCGGGGGTGCTGCAAGATAACCCCCAACTTGCTGCCTGTGCTGAGTCGCTGACAGAAGACATATGGGTCGATGTCAAACCCCTTTGCACTTATTCAGCTCAAAAAAATTCTAAGTTAACTTCCTCATTGTGAGGCTCATCGACAATTTAACCTATGTTTTATGACGTACTCCCATTCTCCCAAACAGGTTCCTGCCAAATGGTTTTACTTCCTTTAACTGGTTTGGCAGAGCATTGGGACGCGAGCCGTCAGGCGAGGCGGCCACGTACGCGGCGTTCTGCGCGCTGCTACGTTTGGCAAACTGCTTGGCGACCCGTAACATGCAGCTTGGCAGGCGGCTGGTTCGCCGCAGGTAGCATTTCGAGCGCAGCGTTACCTCAGACGTTTTCGGGAACCTTTGGGTTCGTTACCGAGATCCTGAAGCTCGCTGCCAAACCAGGGAAGCTAAACCCAGAACTTGTCGAATGGGAAGGGCAGCGGAAGGGAGATGCACTGAAATCCGGACACACTGCCTTGAAGGAATGAAACATGACCCCGAAGCGTACACAGTTCTGTCTTCCTGTCGATGACGATAGCGCCAGTCCTGAGGGAGATCCCGGGCGACGTGGGCACTCATACCTTGCATGCGCCTCTTTAGCGGCCGCTCATTGCCCCGGGACTCCGCTCTTGTTGTGCCGCTCTCGGGTGTGCGGTACAGATGCTTCAACCTGACGGGGTTGTAAAACTGCACCGCTTCGACACTATCGGGCTCCTTCAAAACTCTCTTGCTGTAGTGACGGGCCATCGACTCTGTGGAGAGCCGTCAGGTTGATGCCCGACTTCAATAGCATACAGCAGCCACCTATTCTGGCACTGTGTGGGTGCAGAAGGGCCTGCGGCTGCGCTGCTACTTGCCTCTCGTTCAGCGTCTCCAGAATGCCTCTGGAACCCGCCGGGCCTTGTAGAAGGAGGGGTAGGTCGTGAAAGGGCACAACAGTTCGTTATCTGCAGCCAGACGCTTCAGGATTCCGAAAATGACCGGACAGCACGGTATGGAGCGTTCGCCGGCGCCAGAGGCCCCTGCTATCAGCCTCGGGATGGACAGAGGAGGGACTAGGTCTATAGCTTCGAACTCTAGCACGCTTGCAACCCCCTCGCCACCTCCTTTTGCGACTCTCCAGACCACTCTGGCCCCCCCCTCCCGAGTCCTACGTCACCCGTCCGCAGAGACTGCATACTCGAGGTACGTAGCAGGGTGAAGTGCTCCGCTAGAAGCTGGAGACCTGCGTTGAGCTGGCTCTGGGTCTCTATTTCCGAGAAGACCACTCTTAGTCCCAGGGGCTCCTCCTGCTCAGGTTTGGGGGACTTCTTCTGCAAGGCTGCAGTTACTCCCCTAATCCTGTTCGCTGGGTCGCCGAGACCGTGTCCCTCCGCCTTGTTCTCTGCCAGAATGGCTTTCACCACACCCTGCGGCGACCTGAAACCGTCCTCCTCTCCCATCTGGGTAAAGCGAAGGTACCCAGCGAAATCCTCCACCCTCGAGACTTCGACCTTACCCCTATCCCTGCACGCCACTCCTTGTACACCTTCGTGCTGGAGGCGCAGGCCGCCTTGGACGAAGCCTGCAGCAGGCAGTCTCGTATCGCCCTGCGAGCCTCCTCTCTCGAATGCTTCGCGATTGTTGCCCGAAGGGCGTTCCTCTGCGCGGTATTGTAGGTGCGGGTCGAGCTCTTACTTTCGCACTGTGAGGTCACCCGACCCGGCAGCTCGGCCGCTTGGCCTCTGAACCTCCCGTACGCGGTCCAGGGAGAGCCCACCACTTCAGCGAGCTGAAGGAGTCTCAGGTCACTCGGCTGTTGAGAAGCGCCAGCGACCTCGTCAGGGCGTCCCACTCGTCCGCCGTAAACCTGGTACTCAGGTGTTCCACAGCCGATGTATCCCAAGTCATTCTCGGGTGGGTGGGGTGGGAACGAGAATTACACCTGTTTGTGTCGATTGCGAAGCCCACGAAGGCTTTGGTCGGATTTAGCTGACATAAAACTCCAGTTAACTTCTCATTGTGAGGCTCATCGACAATTTAACCTATGTTTTATGACGTACTCCCATTCTCCCAAACAGGTTCCTGCCAAATGGTTTTACTTCCTTTAACTGGTTTGGCAGAGCATTGGGACGCGAGCCGTCAGGCGAGGCGGCCACGTACGCGGCGTTCTGCGCGCTGCTACGTTTGGCAAACTGCTTGGCGACCCGTAACATGCAGTTTGGCAGGCGGCTGGTTCGCCGCAGGTAGCATTTCGAGCGCAGCGTTACCTCAGACGTTTTCGGGAACCTTTGGGTTCGTTCCCAATGGCTCTTTTCCCAATGGTTCTCGTGCTTGTTGCCGTGGCGATCCTCTCTTCAGCTGAGGGGGTGTCAACTGCGAAGCTCGCCCTCCACTGAAACTCGACTACTACTCACCTACAAGCGTGTCGCCATCATCGTCGCAAGAATGGCACCTAGGCCCTTGGGACACGCGTCGGTGTGTAAAACGAACCGCCTCTCTGGGACCTCTGAGCTCAAACCACCACAGGAGGGCCCTCCTCAGGTCACTGTTCCGTGGAAACCCCAGCCGAGTTGACTTGGCATCCGAGCGCCTGTAGATCGGTTGCAGCATAATCCTTCCTCCCTTTCCATACAGAGCCGCTGTGGCGAAGTTGAGCTACCGGCCAGGGACGATGCCTCGCCCGGAGACAGCGAGTTGCTACCGAGGGATGTTGCAGCAGGCACCCCAGTTTCTCCTTCCTCGGTTCCGAGAGGAAGACGTTTACACCCCCGGAGTTCATGTTGAACATAAGGCCGAGGTGGCGGAAGCAGTTGCACCGCCCTGTCTTCTCCTCGTTGAACGCTGTCCCAGGATGGTCTCTGGCAACTCTAGATCCCCGAGCAGGCTCTCGCCCCCCTGATCACACATGTTGAACATAAGGCCCGGGCAAGCGAAGTCGTCGAAGTACTTGGCCCGTCTGTAGGCCTCACTGAATCGAGGCCGATCATGCAGAAAGTGGAGGCACCGTGGCTATTGACCGTCTCCCCAATGAAGCGGCGGGCTGTCTCCGCAAAGACATCGATCAGTCCAGTTTCACTTTCGACTGTACCGCTGACGCCCTGGTAACCTGAGCCATCTTACCGTCGTCACAGGCTCTTCCTTTCGGGGAGCAACCTGGCTTGTCCGCCTTCACCTGCTTAACTATGAACCTACGAAGAAAACCATAGTTGCGCGGCAGTGGAATCGACAACTCCTCCATATGGCCAGCATTAACGTCCTTCAACACCGATTTCCATATGGCCGACCTGTTCTCTCTCGAGTCCAGGCTAATGGCCCCCTTCGTCCTAGCAAGGACCTCCTGCTGACGCCCAAGGAGCTCCGCCATCGAGAGTTCCGGCGTCGAGGCGGGGCCCCT
The DNA here is from genome assembly GCA_030068145.1 of Diplonema papillatum. Classification (NCBI taxonomy): domain Eukaryota; phylum Euglenozoa; class Diplonemea; order Diplonemida; family Diplonemidae; genus Diplonema; species Diplonema papillatum. The sequence continues at coordinate 8,938 of JAPJBO010001451.1, read as the reverse complement.
CTCGTAGATAGAACGTCGTAAGCCAGAACTCCCGACATAGGAAAGCCGTTCCTCAGGTGCGCTACCGGCTCCCCGTGCCCTCGATACCCGTATCCCGAAGCATCTCCTCCAGGAGCCGCACGTTACAGGCCCCTTCGGCTCTCGTCGCAGATCCTCGGCTCGCTTCCTCCACTTCAGAAGAAAAGCCGACCGGTACTACTGACATTCTTCCAAAATGCTCGAGACGGTGAAGGTTATGGCCGCCGTCAGCTCCGGCTCCACATTGGCGACTGGCGGCGAGGGAGGCTGCATCGAGGGCGGATAGAAAAAAGAAGCATCACCTTCATATCCGTCCCATCCACGGGGGACGAGCCTTTCGGTCCTCCGGCTGGCGAGCTGGGGGGAGGGAAGCGCGCTCGGCGCGGGAAGGCACTTCCCAGGGTCCCCTGGCCCTTTTCATCGGCAGGCCGCCGTGCTGCGCTTCACGCCCCCTCTGGGTTGGTCTGCCTGCTGCAACCTGCCGGACCACTCCGGCGGCCAGCTGCTCCCCTTCCCTCGGCCTGTTAGCACTGGCGAGTTGGACCCCGCGCATCCTGTCGTACTCCTTCGCAACTTGCAGCCGGTATCTGCAGGCGATGTTGGTGACGACAGCGGGACACGCGAAGACGAAGACGAGAGGGCTGGGGCCCAGTGCACCCGCTAGGGCGGCCGCTACCAAGAGTCTCTGCAGCGACACTGCAGGGTGGAACATTGGAGCATCCTCGCGGCCCCTCGCCTCCTTTCTCTGCAGGACCCCCGCGTCGGGCAGCACGAACCCCCTCTCTTCCGTTTCACCACCATGCGTCCAGCCCTCCTGCGAGAAGGGGGGCGCGAATGTCCACAAACGGAAGAAAGAGAGCAGGGACCTCCTCCCCTCTCTTCTGCAACGCATTCAGCTGCGCGTATATGGGCTTCAGGAAGTCCGGCAGATTCGACAACCCGTAAAGCTCCAGCTGCGTGTCGACGTCCAGGATTCTCCTGGGCAGCTGAGCCGGTCGAAGAGCGGCCTCCTCCTTCCGCCTCCTAGCACTCTCACCCTCACTGACTCCTGCCGGCGAAGCCACTTGTTTGCCGCGGTCCGCAGCCTCGGGGGACACCCGGCAAAGGAATCGCCATCGTTATCACCTGTTTAGAACCGTTTGTTTTGCTTGTTACACGCTTGTTACTCCCATCCCCCGTTCATCTCTTGCATCGCAGGTCACACGCACACCAGCTCTTGCTACTGGCACCTACAAACGCACCGCCGCTACAGAGTCATGCGTCGCCGGGCACCTCACACTACCTCTACGGCTGACATCCTCCTAATTCCTACGGAACCCCGCATCTCGCCGGCTAGTCACACTGTAGAGACGAAAACTGCCCTCTCAGGCCACCTGCATGATGGGGTGTTTTGTGCGCAAAAGGCGGAAAAAACGCATTCGCTTGCTCGCGACCAGAGGGGAGGCATGAGCGATTCTCGAGTCTCTTCAACGCCTTCTGTTCTCTCGGATTCGGTAGCACCTCCGACATCCGACGCGCCCCTCGCGAAGTATCCCAATCCAGCTGGGGCGTAGGTGCTCTTCGCGAAATGTCCTCGACGCGGCAGTCATCCGACGTGCTTTTTCTTGCGGGATTTATTCAACGCAGCAGGTGGGGCATCCGACGTGCTTTTTCTTGCGGGATTTATTCAACGCAGCAGGTGGGGCATCCGACGTGCTTTTTCTTGCGGGATTTATTCAACGCAGCAGGTGGGGCATCCGACGTGCTTTTTCTTGCGGGATTTATTCAACGCAGCAGGTGGGGCATCCGACGTGCTTTTTCTTGCGGGATTTATTCAACGCAGCAGGTGGGGCATCCGACGTGCTTTTTCTTGCGGGATTTATTCAACGCAGCAGGTGGGGCATCCGACGTGCTTTTTCTTGCGGGATTTATTCAACGCAGCAGGTGGGGCATCCGACGTGCTTTTTCTTGCGGGATTTATTCAACGCAGCAGGTGGGGCATCCGACGTGCTTTTTCTTGCGGGATTTATTCAACGCAGCAGGTGGGGCATCCGACGTGCTTTTTCTTGCGGGATTTATTCAACGCAGCAGGTGGGGCATCCGACGTGCTTTTTCTTGCGGGATTTATTCAACGCAGCAGGTGGGACATCCGACTTGCTTTCGCGGAGTGTTCTCAACGCAGCAGGTAGGGCATCCGACGTGCTTTGTGTGTAGCAATCTCACACGCAGCAGGTGGGGCATCTCCTAACGTTCCCAGGCGGCTTCAGACAGATCTCATCGTACGCGACCCGTCTGGCACCTCGTGTTCGCTTCGACGTCAGTTCCGCTAAAGCGATCGCTGGACCCAAACGAGAATTACACCTGTTTGTGTCGATAGCGAAGCCCACGAAGGCTTTGGTCGGATTTAGCTGACATAAAACTCCAGTCAAACCCGGGTATTTCTGGGCCCAGGATCACCCCAAAAACAACTTCTGAGTGTTATCTCCCACCAGATGGGCCCCGTGCCATGCATAGGAGCTCACAAACCCACCCAGATGGGGGGTATGGTACCCCCACCCCCCCCCTCCCGCACGATCCGAAATAGGGCCAAAAACAGGCGTTTTTTTCAGACTTTCCACTGGTGTGGGAATGGGCGGCAAGGGTCAGCACCTGGAGAAAGAAATGTGTATTCCGCTCCGGGTAACCATGCGCGCACCAAATTAGCCTCGGAGACTCCTGTTTTTACGTGCAGATTCCGCATTGCCAACCCCCAAGACTCCTGCCTGTTCACCGCACCAGCCACTGTCTGTCCGGTGTGCTAATAAGGGGGTTTGGGACGCATTTGGGGGCTTGACCACTAGTTTATGGTGTTTATTTTCGGAATTTCTGGGCCAAAATACAAGCTGCAGAAAAAAAACGACACATACCGCCTTAAACTGGTGGTCAAGCCCCTAAATGCGTCTCAAACCCCCTTATTAGCACACCGGACAGACAGTGTCTGGTGCGGTGAACAGGCAGGAGTCTTGGGGGCTGGCAATGAGGAATCTGCACGTAAAAACAGGAGTCTCCGAGGCTTATTTGGTGCGCGCATGGTTACCCGGAGCGGAATACACATTTCTTTCTCCAGGTGCTGACCCTTGCCGCCCATTCCCACACCACAGTGGAAAGTCTGAAAAAAATGCCTGTTTTGGCCCTATTTTGGATCATGCGGGAGAGGGGGGTGGGGGTACCATACCCCCCATCGGTGTGGGTTTGTGAGCTCCTATGCATGGCACGGGGCCCATCTGGTAGGAAATAACACTCAGAAGTTGTTTTTGGGGTGATCCTGGGCCCAGAAATACCCGGGTTTGACTTAGAATTTTTTTGAGCTGAATAAGTGCAAAGGGGGGGAAAATGTTTCTTGGGTTTGAAGAGCGCGTGGTGCTTGCACCACTGAGGTCAGGTTATTTAACCGCGGATTAAGTGAAGGACTGTTCAGGAAACGGTCGCGAGCGAAACCCGACCAGGTAACGACCATTTCTGGTGTGGTCGGTATAGCCAGGGGGAACTACGGGGGAACTACGGGGAACTGACCTTGGGGTGTCTTTTTTTTTTGTAGTGATTTTTTTCAAGCGCCACACACCGGCGCCAAACCGGGAGCTTTGGAGTGAGCAAGACGGTTCCTCTTGCTTGGGCTTTCCACAGAAGGGCCAAGCCTTTTGAAAAATGGAGCCTTCGGGGTGGGGGGGGGTGGTGCTTCGTGTCGCCGTGGCATGGAGGATTCGTTGGAATGTAGACTCGAACGCTATCGTAGGACTCGCAGAAGTCGGTTGGCTCACGCTTACAGGAAGCTAAGTAAAGCTCGCTACCGGGCTCCCTTCAACGTTCCCCAAGAGGACTGAAGGAAAAGCTTCAGTTGCTACCATTGCGTGCTTGTACTGGTCCTTGAAAATAACGGCCTGACCGATGGAGATCTGCAGGATATCTTGGACAGCCCACAGATAAATTTGGCAGCACACAATCAAGAGTCCGGTGATAGACGAAAGGATGTGCTTGAGTCCAACTTGTGTCTGCATGGAAGGGAGCTGATAAGAAGTTACTTCTTGATAAACTGCATGCCCTCACCCGAAGCATGCCATTCAAGGCTAATTTTGTTGTGGGCAAGATCTCTGGAACAGAAGGATGCAGAGCCCGAAAAGCCCAAGGCTTTGCCGTGTCCGAAGTCTTCCTCTCGCCAGCGAAAGAAGCAAACAAGCCAGAGCCTCTCCTTGCGCGCCATTCCGACACTCCTATCCCTCTTGGGTTTGGGCAAGAAGGTGATCCGCAATCAGGTGGCGTTTGCATCAGCTCCTCTACTCTGGGAGAAACCGGAAGCTCTCCGGAGATGGTACCTGCATTCCAACTCGTCCTCTTGGGAAAGGCCAATCGACGGCTGTATGCAAGTGGGCGGAGGTCCTGGGACTGCGAAGGCGTGCGCTCTGTTCTGCCCGTGCCGCCATAGCCATCTTATCCTCGGCCAAGCACCAGTTTCTCCTCCTGCAACGCAACCTTGCCTTCAGCATGGCCATTATGACAGTCATTCTGGTTATCAACCTTACTCCTCGCTCGGGTTGCCGTCTCGACCGCGACCGCCTCTGATAGTTTGGGTTAGAATACAAATCATCTGTGGCGATTTGCGGTGTCGCGGTTATCTCTTCGTACGTGACCATGCTTTCGCCTCTTTAGCTCGACTTGATCGTCGCGCTCAGGCGCGTTTGGTGCCTCGCTTCTTCTTCGATTGCTCGTCCAGGTTCATCGGTTGCTGCACCGGCGCTTTCACACGCCGCACTTCTAGTGCTCGTGGCACACCCGCTCACTCCACTTTCGTGTTCCGTAGCGTTGAACATCGCCCATCTCGCCGCACGCTCCGCCCTTCCACCTCCGTACGTCAGGAAAAGATCCATCCCTCACGCCTCGCCGCTGAACTCGTGCCGTCGTCAGCTGTGTCTCGAGCACTTCCATCGTCTCCGTACCACCACGGAAGATCGGCCTCATCTCGTACCCCGTGAGGCACGGCGGGGCTCCCACCGTTCTCAGCGACCCCATCTTCTCCAGCTTCCTGCCTGGCAGAAGCGGTCCGTCACCGTTCGCTCCAGCGCATCCCCGACGGTTTTTAAAAGTTTTGAGAGTACCTCGCACGCATGCTCAACGGTGTCCCATCCGTCGTCGCTACGACACTGCCCGGAAGATCCAGTTTGGTCCACACTTCAAAGTCGACGGCGAGGTTTCGAGACGTCTGCGGGTTTTGAGACGTCACCCGCCACCGACCAGCACATCCCATCCAACCAATACTGCAGCGCCCGGAACCATCTCTCTCCTCCGACCGCCGCGAAGGTCTCCGGTCCCGCGATCGCTTCGAAACCCGGCCGGCGCGGGGCCTCTGTCTCCGGTCCCGTGATCGCTTCGAAACCCGGCCGGCGCGGGGCTTCCGATAGAACATTTCCTGCTCTCCATACCGCAGCTGATCCTGTCACTACCTGTCAAACCGTGACTCCCAGTCTGTCCTTCCTTCTCATCCTATTCCTTCCTCTTCGGGGCACGCATTGCACATGGCCGCTCTGCGCAAGTTGGGCCGTAATACTGCACCTTTGTAGCTCTTCCGCCCAGGGCCGACTGCAGAAAGTGGTCGCCACAAAGAAATTACCCCCCGAAATTCACCGATTTTGGCCTGGGCCAGGTGGCTTGTCTCCTGGGGTCTTTGATCTTGGTACGCTCGAAGTACCCGAAATTGTCCGTATTTTGTGACGAAAAAGTGCAAAGTAGCTTAGAAATGCTCTCCCGGACCCAAGGCTGCATCCCTGAAGCACTCAGCGAAAAAACAAGAAACGAAAAAAAAAAAGACACCCCCCCCCCATGTTGAACTACGGGGGAACTACGGGGAACTGGCCCACCGACCACACCAATTTCACTGTCTTCTTTGTTTTGTGATGCGAACATCACGAGGTGCTGTCCGAAGACACCGCCCACGTGAGCACTGTTAAGCATTGAGTTCTTTTAAGTACATGAATGTTAAGCAGCGGTTGCCAGATACTCCCGTAGCACCTATTCACGGGTTTGCAGGGGTAAAAAGGAAGCCCGGGTTGGGGAGGGTGGTGTGGTTTGGTGCGTAGTATTCTTCTTTTTTTGTTCTTTCTCGGTTCTGGTGGTGCTGCTCCTTCCTTCTCGTCCTGTGTTGGGTTACGACTTTTTTTGTTCTTTATCGGTTCTGAGCGTTTCCATATGCCTTTTCCTGCTTTGACATGCAGTCCCTTCCAAACTGTACCTCTCTTGGTGTTCGGGGGTTGGGCCGTATGGTAACGTCTCGGGAAACGAAGTTTGTGGCGTCACAAAAGTGACAGGTTGCCAAAGCAACCGGGTGCCGGGCTTAAGCAAGGCGTTTGTCAATGGAGAACCAGTCCTGTGCCGTTTTAGGGCCGGCAGGTCTCAACGGGGGGAAAATGTTTCTTGGGTTTGAAGGGGGGGGGTTGCAAGAACGTGCTTGGAATGGGTATGTGCTCAACACCGCACTGGTCCCGTCTGCGCCGTGTTTCGGTCCTTTAAGCCACGGACACATAAGGCGGACCATCATCAGCGTGGAACCTGAGTGTCTGCAGACAGGACTGCGGTGTGAGTCTGGTTTGTCAGGCGGCTGTTCGTAGCTCGTCACAGCCAGGACCACCCGTGCTACTAGAGCACAGGCGAATCCATCACGGGGAGAAGGCCCCTACAACCGTGTCTGAGCAATCAGTTAAAAAAAAAGGGGGGGGGGGGGGTTTGGCATCGACCCATATCGTGGCACCGAGCTCGCGAATCGTATGTTTGCTTAGTAAGGCACGGTTTCCCCGTTGTGCTCCGAAAACGTGCGCGACTTGCCGCTGGGTCCGGCGCCGACGCTGATGCCCCTGAGGGGGGTCGACGGCTCTAGGTTGGAAGTGTAGCTCAGGATGTCGTACTTCTTCATCAGCGCACACCATCCGACCTTGCATGCGTCCTGCACCAGCCACCAGAAGATACAGTACAACCAAATGTACAGCGGCATCAAGCGCTGAGCCGTGCTCTCCGTTTGCCCATCCGAGAGTCTGGACAGCCCGATGCAAGGAATGTTGTCTGGCGACGAGTCAGGCCAAACCGCAGCAACAACCGTCGAGATGGTTAAGGACAGGATGGCACCCACAAATAAGACCAAGCTCGGGCGGTACGAAAAGAAGGGCGACGATTGCGTCCTCGCGGAGAACAGTGTCAAGAAGTCGGAGATCGACACCTTCAAGTAGATCATTGTCACGATGTGTTGGTAGTCCTGCGCGGGCAAACCCACGGCATGGAACACACTGTTGCTGTAATCCTTCACCGAATCCAACGCCATCCAAAGCAGCAGCAAAGACGACAGGCATGCCACACTAGCCAAGACAGCGGAAATCGAAAACATAACGGGAAGATTCCACTTTTGGGGTAGCTTCCTTGGACGCACGTTGTCGTACCCGATGGCCATCAAAGTGCCATCGTTCAAGAGAGTGATGAGCATGAACATGAGAACAGGGAAATGGAAGAAGCGGGTCTCGTCTTCATGTCCTGCGACCACCGCGTTGTAGTCACTCGGAGACAAAGCAAAGACCGCGATGAAGAAGAAGAAGACAAGTTGCAACGTGGCTGCGATACGATACGTCAGAAAGGACTGCATCCGTTGGAACACGCCTCGGGCAATCAACATAGCATCGACAATGACACTCAACCCTGGCTCAGTCAACACCATGTCTGCCGCAGCACGTGCTGCATCAGTAGATCCGTCAACTGCGATTCCAACATCTGCTCTCTTCAAGGCCGGAGCATCGTTCACACCATCTCCAGTCATGGCAACCACGAACCCGCCCTGACGCAACGTTTCAACAATAAGGTATTTGTGTTCAGGTTGCACTTGAGCGAACCCATCGAGGGAAGCAATAAACTCACCGTACTCTTCTGCGAGCGTGTTCGGGATGTCCTTCGGGTCTCCGCTAGCTGGGAACTGCGGCAGGTTTTCCGCTGTTTCGATCGCATCGCCGAGATCCAACATGCGTCCCATTTCCTTCGCAATGAGCAAGTGGTCGCCGGTGATCATCTTCACGCCGACGCCGTATTTCCTGGCTTCAGCGATCGTGGCTTTCGTGTCGGGTCTGGGGGGGTCCAAAAACGTCAGCACGCCGATCATTTTCCAGTCATTGTCGGTTTCGAACGTTTTGGCGACTGCCAAGCATCGGATGCCACGCGTCCCAAGCTCCGTGATGATGGTGTTCAGGCGGTCTTCGATCTCTGCCTTGTTCACGCACAGGTCCAAGACGATGTTAGGCGCACCTTTCGTGACCTTGAACCGCGCTCCGTCTGGACCTGTGAGGGTTGCCTCAGTCCGCTTAATGCGGGGGTCGAACGGCTTGTAATCTAGCTGCGTGTACGTGTCACAGAGCTCAAGATCTGCAGATCCAAGAACCATCGTGTCCAGAGCATCACGGGGGGGTTCACGCCACTTCGCCGCCAGTGCGCTGTACACAAGCGTGCTTTTCAAGTCTTCGCCCTCAAGAAACGTCGGGCAGTTCTGTGTATTTGTAGACGGTAAGCTGGCGCAACGGAGACGGTGATATGCGTGGTCGCCTAAAAACGGCAGGGAAAATCGGAATACGTTGTTGAGCGGACACAACAATCCTCCCACGTGAACCGCTGAGGCGGAGAGTATCGACGGTGGGTAAAGGCGGTTGCAGTGATCGCCTTCTTTCAGCCTACATCAGGGTTGAGCTTGTTGTTGGTAGTTCGAGACTGGAGGTCCTATGAACATGCAATGTGAATAGCCTCTATTCGAGCCAACCCCACTTTTCTCTACACTAAAAAGTGTATTGTTTTTGAACTAGATAATAGTTCGGAGCTGGCTTTTTCCGTTTTTCGGACTTCATGCCTGTATGGTCCACTTCAACAGTGCGACGGTCTCCGGACCCACAGG
>JAPJBO010001450.1:0-44334 GCA_030068145.1 Diplonema papillatum | reverse complement strand
ACATTTCTCATATCGGCTATTTCGGTGCCGGGCTTCTTAGACCGAATACGTCGTGATCAGCGTCGACCATCGGGCGGCGAGCGGGTCATCGCACAGGGCTTTCACGCGTCTCGCGACGTGTAGTACCGCCGGCCCGTGCTTCAGCGCAAAGTCTTCAAGGAGCTCTTTTACCACCGGCGGGCGACGCGTTGTGGCGCTTCGGATGTCCGACACTTCGTTGTGTGTGTCGTCGTCGGCAAGCAGCACGTGTTCTGCGGTCGCCAGCTCGCAACACCGTCTACACTGCACGCGGGTTCCCTTCGGCAGTATCGACCTTCTCACGATCGCGAGCAGGAGGTCCACCGCCCCTGGGACCGTCTCCAGCGCCCTGAGGGTGCTTCCTCTCGTCGTCTTCCCCGTCGCCATCTGCCGAATCGCCCTCGTCGCGGTCTTCGCTCGTCCGTACTGGCACACTCGCCGCACGTACTCGGCTGGTCCCTCCAGCTGGGGGAAGTTCCCGGCTGCGAAGCAGCATACTGCCTTCTCCCCGTTTCTCCAGTGGAGGTGTTCCACATCCAACGCCGGCGTTCCCTCACGTAGAGTGATCGACGCCGCCTCATCCGCCCGGTTGATGTGCTGGTTTTCCGCGTGTCCCTTACTCCACCGCAGGCACTCCGCGTACTCGCCAAGGCACTCTGCCACCGGGTCTCCGATACGTCTCCGCTGCACTCGTTGTATTGCAGCCTGACTGTCGCAGTACCAGACCAGCTGGTTGGCCAGCACTCCGCAAATCCTCAACGCCGTTGCCAGGAGCAGCATCGCCGCCAATTCAGCGTCGGTACTCGATGTAACCGTCCCTCGCAGGACGGCGCCGATCTTCTTCGCGCCGATCGATACACCTACTGACCCACGTGCCTCTTCTTCTACGAAACCGCCGTCGCTCGCCACTACGGTGTTCCGTGTTCCTCTGCACTGTGAATTCACCAGCTTCACGGTCTGAGCAAGAAGGCTTGCCCCTTCTGCTGTCTCTCGAGGGGCCCTGCGGCGGAAGCCTTTCGTCGGGAGGTCGTCCCCCACTCCGTCCCGCTTAAACGCCAAATACGCCCTCGTTTGCTGCATTGAGGCATAGGACTCGACGGTTTGGCACGCGTACCCATCCTTGCAGCCAGCGAATTCTTTAATGCCCCGGCTGTAGCGGTGCTTCGGGAGTAGGCTCGACTGTGCTGCCGTCAGCTTCGGTGCTCGGGGGTCGAAACAGGTCGACAGACTGTGCATCGAGAGGGTGGGGAGCACATGTGTCGTGTAGAACGCGCACCTTCGCCGGGTAGAACGGTACAGGTGCGAGTTCGTGTAGTCCACGAGTCTCGCTACCCTCTCCAGCTTTTTTGCGCCATTTTCACATCCTCCGGCGTGTCTCTTCGCGTGTATGCACACGCCCAGCAGCACGGCCTTGTCCACGGTCTCACGGACGGGGTTCGAACTCCACTCAAAGGAGCTTTTCGCCACGACCACGACTTTCTTCTCCTCTAGCTCCAGCCCCTTAGAATTCGCCCAATTCTGCACTCTTCCGAAAGTGTACGGGAGTCGAGCTCTTGTCGTGCGAGCGACCAAATCGTCGACGTACATTCGCGCGTCTGCTTCCGCCGGGGGCTCACAGGTGTACACGATGAAAAGGAGCACGCTTAGCGGCGAACCCTGCAAGACCCCGCGGTTGAGGGCAACGGGCGCCGTGAAACCTTCGTGATGCGCAATCGTCACCGCTTGGTTCTCGATAACCCTTGCTATTGTTATTGCCCACTCGGGGCCTAACCTGCGTCCAACTGTCTCTATTAGCCTTCCGTGGGGAATCGAGTCGAAAGCGGCCATCACGTCCACAAGCAACAGCAGGTGCTCGTCGTCCTCGTTCGATGCAACGTCGGACTCCAGCCACTCCTTCGCAAACAAAGCTACCTGCGCCGCTCCGCTGCGTTGCCCGCAACCGTACTGGAAGCCGCAGCGCTTGACGTACTCTAGGACCAAGGGTCTCATCTTCAAGTACACCGCGGTATGGAGCAACTTTGCGAAGAGGGGCATGATCGCAATCGGTCGGTACCCTCTCGGATCGGAAGCCCTCAGCATCTTTCCTTTCCAGAAGAGAAACACCCAGGCCACTCTCTGTCGCTCGGGAACTCCCTCACGGACCCATCTGCTTAGTTCGACTGACGTCGCTGCAATCGCTTCGTCTTCCATTTTCAGCAGAAACTTCGGCGAGAAGTCAGAGGTCCTCGCAGTGGGTCGAACGGCTTTGGCGGCTTCTCTTATATCGTCGGGGGAGATGGCTATCGGGTTGGCGTTCCTTGGAAGTAGCACCGGAGGTTGCGGGACGTCGGATGCGTACTTCTTCCGGAGAAAACTCGTGAAGTCTTCCGGGTTCTCTAACAGCGGGGGCTGGTATGGTGCAGCAAGATTCGGCGATTTCCGCAGGGGGGCTAAAACGTCCAGCTTCCTCCGGATGCATCGAATTTCGGCGTTCAGCCTTCGTCTCTGCTCTACATCGGCTTCGCCCCGTGCTACCATCCTTCGGTGAAGAGCTTTCTGCAGGCGGGCGGTTTTCGTGCCGCGGGGCTGGGGTGGGGGTGCTGCCGCACTGGCGTCCAAGGCGTCTAGAAGCTCAGGAAAGGTCGCCTGGTGCAGGCTCTGGCGCGCGGCTGGGTACCCCATCGCTGGGGGCCTCCTCATGTACTTATCGAAACTGAGGGCCAGTATCGCGTGGTCACTTCCGCCGGTGAAGCGGATGAAGTCCAGGCTCCATCTTGATCTACGTGGAACGAAAGCTCTGTCCAGCGAAGAGTTTGCATTCGATCTCGAGAACGTCGTCCGTGACCGCACCAGCTCTTGTACATGCTCTTGTCGCATCCGCCTCTCCACCTGGGGGGTCGTCCTCGGGTTGAAATCGCCGACTACTGCCAGGTCGGTCGAGCATTCTCTTGCTCGGAGCGCTATCCATTCTCCAAGTCGCTCTACGAGCACGTCGCGCTTGTGACACGGTACGTACACACTCACTACCCTCAGCGTCTCTCCCGCTATTCGAAGGTCGGCACTGCACGCACCATACCCCGAGTAACATTGCGAGACCGTCACTGTGGATTGTCTTTTCACAAGAATGGCCGTTCGTGCTATGGGGCGGTCGCCGGAATAGGGGCAGACCCCTATCACAACTACCGCCCACCCGGCCCGAGCAGCGTATTCCCGGAAAACGGTGGGTTCACGGCCGATTTCGTTCACCGCCAGCAGATCGGCGGCAGGCAAGCGGGCGAAGTATCTCTCCAGACACATCTTTGCGGAGGCGTTGCACGACAGCAGCAGTATTCGTCTCTCGAGCGGTAGGAAGCCGTGGGCTCTCACGGCCGGTATGATCAAGGGGAGCACTTGTCGAGGGGCAGGGGTCGACCCCGGCGGCGCATGGTTCGCTCCTCCGGGCGGGTCGGTCAAAGGGCGGGGCTGGGAAAGGCAAGGTACTCTAGGACGTGCGAGATTGTTTGACTGCGATGGTGGAGTTCGACATGGGGTGACGGGTGCGATTCTTGCTTGAACTTGGGGTAGCATGGGGGGGGGCTCGGTGATGACATCGGTCGGCCGCTCGTCTTCCGGTTCGGAGGGGGAAGCGTCTGATGTGACGGGGGAGGAATTGACTGATATGATATTTGCTCTTGAAGTCAGGTCGGTTCGGTTCGGTTGATTGGTTCGGGGGAGCCAACCCCGGTTAATAGCTTCCACCATCGGGGTCACTCTCTGTTCTGGTCCTCACCGCCGGCGGCGTCGCCCCTGACCCCTCCCCCGGCTCAAGCATACGTTTAGGCAAGATTTCTCTACCGGCGGAAGTTGTTTGGGTTAACGTCTTTTTTTTTTTTTTTTTTCCCGACGACAACTAGTGTCAGACTAGCCTACCCGAAGGCAGTTGATTTCTTTAGGCGAGGTTTCTCTACCGGCGGAAGTTGTTTGGGTTAGCGTTTTTTTTTTTTTTTTTTCTCCTTCCGTTGATATCGTTAGTCATTCACTCTCCCTTTTCCCTACCGCTCCGATCCCTTCTCTTTCCACTTCTTCCTCTTCCGTTGCCCCCCACACAAGACGCAGTGCTGATTTACTCGAGATATCTCAAAACTAGCGAGGACCACCGTGCCGCTAACGGGTCGTCGCACAGGACCTTCACGCGTTTCGCCACGTGCCGGATCGTGTCTCTTCGTTTCTTTGCAAAGTCCGCGAGCAGTCCCTTCAGTTGTGGCGGGTCGGTGGGGTATGCGTGACGGATGTCGGACACTTCGTTGTGCGTCGCATCATCTGCGAGCAGGACGTGTTGCGCGTTGGCCAGCGCCGCGCACCGCTTGCAGGCGATCCGGGTGGCTCGCGGCATCACCGCTCGCCGGATAATCGCTTGCAAGAGGTCCACGGCGCCGGGCAGTGCTTCGAGGGAGCGGAGCGTACTCCCCTTCGTTGTCTCCGCCGACGCAAGTTCCCGTATGCTCCTCGTCGCCGTCTTTGTCCGGCTGTACTGCCACACGCGCTTCACGTACCGAAAGGGGCTCTCCAGCTGCGGGAAGTCCTCTGCGGCGTAACAGCAAACAGCTCCTACCCCGTTCTTCCGATACAGGAGCTCAACGTCCAGAACCGGAAGTCTCTCCTGGAGGGCCCGCGTCGCCGCCTCATCTGCGCCGTTGATGTCGGTGTTGTCGGCGTGTCCCTTACCCCATCGGAGGCACTGCACATACTCGCCGACCACGCCTGCCACGGGGTCACCGGGCTCCTTTCGGCGGATTCGCAGGATGGCCGCTTCGCTGTCGCTGTACCACGAAACCCTCTCGGGGGCGACATCCCACCGTCTCAGCACGGTTGCCAACAGCATCATTGCCGCCAGTTCGGTCTCCGTGCTCGAGGTCACGGTTCCGCTTAGCAGGCAGCCGAAGGACATCGTTCCGAAATTGACTCCGGCGGACCCGCGCGATTCGTCCTCGAGAAAACCCCCATCGCTCGCCACCACAACATCATGCGTCAACAAGAATTCCCGGCCCAGCATCACGTCGATCTGCGAGAGTATGTCCTCTCCCACGGCTGTTTGTCGGGGGGGCCTTCGACGGAAGCCTGCTACAGGGAGGGCGTCCCTTTCTTCGTTGGGTCGGTGAGCCAGGTACGCCCGCGTTCGTTGAAGTGCCGCGTAATGTTCCACGTTCGGGCACGCGAAGCCGTCCTTGCACCATGCAAATTCCTTAATCCCTCTACTGTGGCGATGCTTCGGGAAGAGACTTGCGTGAGAAGCTACCAGCTTGGGTGCTCTTGGGTCGAAGCAGGAGGATAGGCAGTGCATGGACAGGGTGGGCAGTACGTGGCTGCGGAAGAAGGCACACTTACGTCTTGTCGAGCGGTAGACGTGGGAGTTGGTGAAGTCTACCAGGCGTGCCAGCCTTTCCAAGTTCTTCGCGTCATTCTCGCACCCACTCGTTCGTCTGTCCGCGTGCAGGCAGGCACCCAGCAGTTTTGCGCGGTTCACGGTCTCGCGGTGAGGTTCAGTGCTCCACACGAAGGGAGTCTTCGCCACTACAAGGATCTTGTCTTCAGCCAGCTCCAACCCTTTCGACGCCGACCACGATTGGAGCGCCCCAAAAGTAGCTGGGAGGCGTGACCTTGTTGTTCGGGCCACCAGATCATCGACGTACGCCCGGGTCTCTTCCCTCGGGGGGGGCTCGCAGGTGTACAGTACGAACAGGAGTACGCTGAGGGGTGAGCCTTGGAGTACGCCTCGCCCCAAGCCGACCGGCGGGGTAAACCCGTCGTAGTGAACAATCGTCACCTCCTGGCCCTCGATTACCCTTGCTACTGTCTTCGCCCATTCGGGGCCAAGCAGCCTCTCTACTGTCTGTATCAGCCTTCCGTGCGGAATCGAGTCGAAGGCGGCCCGGACGTCTACCAGGAGCAGCAAGCGCTCGTCGTCTTCCTCAGAACCCATCTCTGATTCCAGCCACTCCCGTGCATGGAGGACCACCTGCGCCGCCCCGCTTTGCCTACCGCATCCGAACTGGAACTCGTGCATCAGGACCAATTGGAACAACAGGCAAACCTGGCACGCCAGGGTTACCAAAAGACGTCAGAACACCGCACCGGAACGGGAGGGCGAGCGAAGGACGAAGCCACAACAAAACCAAGGAAAAAAACCATCACTGCACACAACACGCAGAGCCAAGCAACAGATCAGCAGCGAACCAAAGCAATCCTTTTGACAAACTATTATCACAGGCAACTGACTGCACAACAATCGCCGGAAACACACCGACCGCGACTGGTAAAGCCTGGCACGCCAGGACATCATTACCAGAAGAGCGGCCAAGAACAAGGGGAGGGCGGGCAAGAAACAATCCCACTGAACCCCCCAACAACCATACCAAGAACAAAGAACGAACCAAAGAAAACAGAAAACAAACAAACGCCCCAAGGATGAAGAGGAGGCACAAGGAACCTTAGCACCGTATCCCCAAGCCTAACCCGGGTGCGGTTTCCAAATTTTTGAAATTGAAATTGAAATTGAATTCAGAAATTGTCCTCTTACAGAGACTGGTCAAAGATCACCCGTTCCTCGGTGTTCACCTCGATACCGATCTTTCGTTCCGGGCTCATGCTGAGGCTGCATTGAAGTCGTTCGGGGTACGGCTCAATGCGCTGACCAAGCTAGCCTTCTCGACGATTGGGGACTGCTATCACACGATCCGCACTGCTTATCTCACATTCGTGGCTGCCAAATGGAGATACGGCTTAGGGACGTGGGGCTGCCTCATCCCAGAAGACCTGGTCCGACAATTCGAGACACTGCACCTCAGAGCAGCTTCCTTAATCACTGGCTGTCCCTCTTCAACGAAGCATTCCGCACTCCTGGCAGAAGCTGGTCTTCTCCCCTGGAGAGTCATGGCAACTCACGCCGCAGCAAGACTTCGTCAGAAGATGATTCGATCGCCAGGCGGGCCCACTCACAACGTAACAAGATGGATGAGGGAGGCCAGGACGGCGGAGGCCAACCTTTCGCTCAAACCGGACAATTGTCGACCCACGGCCATCCGCTCATACGCTCCTTTTCCCCCTTGGGGCTCGAAACCCGACGTCATCTTTCACCTTGAACTGTCCAAGACCATCTCCAGGGGTGACCGTGACAGTGTTAAACTTGATCTTGCGAAACAGGCGATTCGTGCCTTACCCGCGCCCGACCTAACCATATGGACAGACGGCTCGATCACGGGCGTGGGTAAAGAAGCAGTCGGCGGCGTTGGTATTGCGCTTTTTGACAAGGCGGGGAAGCAGCTCAGCGGCAGCTCTCTACGACTCGACCGATGTGCGTCCAGCTGTCACGCGGAGCACGCAGCAATTCTCCACGCCCTTCTGCAGCTACAAAAGTCCCCTCTCGACGCGAGTAAGCTGACCGTAGTTCACGTTCTTACGGACTCGTTGTCAGAATTACAACGAATTCTTGACCCCAGGCAAGCTATGCGTCGTAACTGGCTCCTGTGGAACACTCTCTCGGCACTCCCTCATGTTCGGGTACACCTCATGTGGGTCCCTGCCCACTGCGGTCTCGAGGGTAATGAGGTTGCAGATCAGTTGGCGAAGGGTGGCCTGACGGCGACCCTATCAATTGAGGACCTCGATTACTGGGAGGCCTCCGATCTCTTGAAACAGACCCTTCACAGAATATGGCAGGACCGTAGCTACCGGGATCATGTTCACCATAAATGTACAGGGGGTGCGAGACCGTTTGTTGATAGAGAGTGGAACAGATCCACGCAGGTGGCTGTCGCTTTGCTCCGGGTGAACCAGTCCCTCCCTGCATCAACCAGCGGATACAGGAATTCTGTGGACGTTATTCTGTAGATACGTTCATTCCAGGGCTTGCGGCTGGTGACAGGGGAAAGTGTTGGTTTTGTGGTGCACAATTTTCGTATGAGCATCTATTCTGCAGATGTCACACGACAACCACATACTGGACCCTCCTCCGCTGGCCGCCAAGCAAGTGGAATCTCCGCGACATTCTGGGCCGATTCCCCTTGACCGCCCTCAATCTACTCAGATACCTTCAGCTCTACAATGGGGGAAGGCATTACAGACAAAGGCTTGCATGAGGAGAGTGCTATTCTTTTGTTCACGGTTTTGTTACCAATCTCCGGTCTGCTATGACGGTCCCTGTAATCTACGATGTAGGAAAGGCAGGTCCATTCTGCCAGCTCTGGTTTTTGCATTGATGGATTATTCGCAACAGTTGTAAGAAACTGACAATTATCAAGTATTGACGATTCCTGGACGTTTCCCCTTTCGGATCCATTCGGGTCGTTCGGGACCCTGTCTCGAGCCACTTCGGGCCCTTTCGGGCCCTTTACTGAGACGGGCGTCGAACTTAGCTTCGTGCCAGAACTTTTTTTTTAGCACCAACGGAATAGAACTTTTTTTTAGTACCAACGGAATAGAACTTTTTTTTAGCACCAACGAAATGGAACTTTTTTTAGTACCAACGGAATAGAACTTAGTTCGTTCCCCGAACTTTTTTTTAGCACCAACGAAATAGAACTTTTTTTTAGTACCAACGGAATGAGCTTAGCTCGTTCCCCGAACTTTTTTTTAGTACCAACGAAATGGAACTTTTTTTTAGTACCAACAGAATGAGCTTAGCTCGTTCCCCGAACTTTTTTTTAGTACCAACGGAATAGAACTTTTTTTTAGCAGCAACGGAATGAGCTTAGCTCGTTCCCCGAACTTTTTTTTAGTACCAACGGAATAGAACTCAGTTCGTTCCCCGAACTTTTTTTTAGTACCAACGGAATAGAACTTCGTTCGTTCCCCGAACTTTTTTTTAGTACCAACGGAAACGAACTTAGTTCGTTCCCCGAACTTGACCACCTGCTTCCATTCCTCGCCCCCAGCCCCAAGCTGGAGCTTCATTCCTCGGAGTACAGAAACTGTAGCTTTTAAATACTTTATTGGGAAAAATAAATTCCCTCTGGTGGAAATGGCTTGCGGAGCGTGACGATAAATTTCGTTTATTTTTTGACAGGATTCCGTTGTGTTTACACAGGCCGGACAAATAAACGAATTTATTTTTTTCCGATCTCGGAATTTATTTTGCGCCGCCAGCTATTTTCAGTCGAAACAAATAAATGAAATTTATTGTCCCTAGGGAAATAAATTCGTTTATTTTTCCGACTGAAAATAGCTGGCGGCGAAATAAATTCGTTTATTTTTCCGACTGAAAATAGCTGGCGGCGCAAAATAAGGTCGTAGGCAGAAATCTGTAGGGGAGACCCCTCGCAAAATTTTTTTTCTCCCTGTGGTGAGTGAAATCGCGTGTTTTGAGCTCGTTTTGAGTCTAATTCATCCTTTCTGATCCTGCCAACTGTGAAAACAGCCCAAGGACAGAGGAAGAAATCAAAATCCCGATGCCGTCGAAGCGCCAGCGCGAGGCAGATGACATTCTGAAGAACGCCAAGGTGCCTGCAAAAAGTGCACCTGTGTACGAGGCGGAGTGGGAAGCGTTCGCAACCTGTCACTTACAACAACTCCACTCCTACACAACGTTCTGCTACGCAATGTCTCAGACACACAACGTTCTGCCGCGCACGTTTGCTACGCAACGTTCTGCTAAACACCAACGTAACTGCAATGCAATATGCTCAACGTCTTACACAACGTTCTGCCGTGCACATTTGCTACGCAACGTTCTGCTAGACACCAACATAACTGCAAAGCAGTATGGTTTTCTTTCCATCCTCGGGAATTTAGTTTTCCCAATAAAATCATTTATTCGGCGATAATTTCCGCCAATTTTGCCTCGGTGTCGGTTTTAGTCCGCTCGTGGCTCGGGGTTGCAAACCCCCCCTCGGGCCTCCCTCGGGACTAAAACCGACACCTCGACAAAATAA
This sequence comes from Diplonema papillatum, assembly GCA_030068145.1. Taxonomy (NCBI): domain Eukaryota; phylum Euglenozoa; class Diplonemea; order Diplonemida; family Diplonemidae; genus Diplonema; species Diplonema papillatum. Next base: position 34,432 of record JAPJBO010001450.1, on the reverse strand, counting down.
ACGGAAATTATCTTGCCGAATAAATGCTTATTATTGGTGGCTTACCGTGGTCACCCATAAACCTCCCTCGGGTTTGTGAGGAAAGCGGTACCGGTCTCCCCGGTGAAAGAAGTCCCCGACAAAAAGAAACAACACAACAACAACACGAACGAAGACGAGTGCACGAGTTTCCTCTGACCGCCACAGAGAGAGACAGATCGGAAGCCGCGCCCGACCGCGCAACGTGACACCGTCTACCCCTGAGCCGGGGAAGAGCCACCTGACAGCGGCTAGCGCCTTCGTTCCGGCGCGCGTGAAGGCGTACACCCGGCGGAGGGGTGTGAACAATACGGTCATGAAGGCACACGGCGACACCCCGCCCGGCGTGATGCTCCTGGTCGCACTAGCCGCCGCACTGGCAACGCCGCCGCCAAACAGCAACGGCGGCGGCGCAACGAAGACGCTCGACGAGCCCTTGGGGCACGTGCAGGAACCGGGAGGCGGGCTGACGCAAGGCAACACGACGCACCAGCCGAGACCCCCGGTCCAACCCACGACAAAGGCAGGACACCAACGTGACACGCCTCACAGCACCAGGGAAGTCTACAATTGGTCACCGCCAATCCGCCCCTCAACCGTCACCTCGGCCGGAACACAAAACACCAACCCGCGACGACCTAGCAGCCTCTCACGCCACGCCGCAGCCACACCGGTACTCCTGCCTCCCCGGTACATCCTACTCCGCTCCCTCACTCGAAAGCAGCGCCGTCTCCACCGAGACTACGACCGCAGGCTCGCCCGACAGCGAACGAAGCAAGAGGAGGACAACCGCAAAAGGGAGCACAGGGCGCAGAGCAGGGAAATGCTCATCTTTGCACAAGAGACCACTCCCGGCGCCACGACTCAACACTCCGCCCAACCCGCCGGCCCGCTGTACCTCTCCCTGGACTACTACATAGGGGAAACGACAGCCGACGAGAAAGAGGCAAGAAGCACTGCACCGGCGGGTGACCCGGATCTGCCCGGGCTGCCACCAACGAACAGGCGCAAAGACCGCAGCAACGACGCCCCGACCAGCCAGCTACACCGCATCGCGCCCGAAATCGCTCACCCCACAGCAACGGCATCACAACCGGGAAGCGAGCAAGCGGCACCGTCCACAGCCCCTCCGGGAACGGAAGCACACATAGCGACGACCCACACCGCAGCAGACGAACAACACCCTGAAGGCACCAAGGGCCCCAGCGCCCAAACGACAGCCAGAACGAACTTCTTCGTCCAGGGACTAGACGGCAAACGACACCTCGTCGCAGCTCACCTCGACGAACGGTTAGGGGACGTGCTGGAGCGCCACATGCCAGCGAACTTAGAGGCGTACGTCATCCGCGGCAGTGGCGCCCCACTCCCCCTCGACCAACCGCTTGAGTCAATAGGCTTCGAAAGCGGGATGTCCCCCGGAGTCGCGGTGTGCGCGCGCATGCATGGCGGCGGCGGCGGCGGCAGGGGCAAGGTCCACGTCCGTGTTGTACGGCCAGGCGCAGCACACGCGACGCACAGCGCGGCGGGCGCGGGAGGACGAGGCGGACGAGGTCACGCTGGCGGAGGCGACCCCAGAGCGGGCCACCACGCGAACACAAGTGGCCGCGGAAGCACGAACGTCGACGACAAGCGGACCACGCAGCGGCCAACGCCCGAAAGGAACCAGCAACCAGAGGCCAACAACAGAGACGAGCAAGGCGGGCACAAGCTATACGGAGGCTGGGAGTGGCCAGAAACTCGTTTCAGGTACGTGCTTCCGTGGACGGAAACCAGCGGCAGCTGGGAAGAAGTCACCCGACAGCCTTACTCGTGGGCGCAAAGCTGCCTCCACCGCACAGTAAACAGGAACATCATCAACTCCTGTTGGAACGACAGTGCGGAGACCTCGTTCACAAAAGGGGAACTGCACCGGGAACTACGCATGGAGTTCTCGACACCACAAGCGAACGAGGAAGAGGTCTTGCGCTGCAGCGGGCACGGGGGCTTCATCGAACGCACCGAGCACGACGACGACACCCCGTCCCCATACGTAAACATCATGCTCAACGAGGGGACGGCGCTCCACGAGGCCCACGAAATCGCGTCCCGAATCTCCGACTGGCAGCTGGGGCTAACGTACTGCCGGGGGACGTTGGGTATCCGGGTGCGTCGGGAACAAGCAAAGCAGCTACGGGCACAACTCCCCGAAGCCCCCCCGGAAGTCGGCTATTTCCTGGTATCCGGCGTCCCATGCGGTACGAACGCACACCACCTCCGCGCCAAGCTTGACAGCCTGGGTTGGACCGCCCAACCACTTTTCAAGACCGCAAAAAACGGGAGGCACATCGAATGGGCGGTCAAGTCAGAGGTTCTACCCGGGAAATACAACCACACGACCCACGACGGCATCCGACTGACCATCCGTCGAACGAAGAGGCTACCGCTTGAGCCAACCGGACCGAACCGCTGCCCCCGCCTCTCCAACGAACTGAGAAGCGCCGAGACACACCGAAGGCACGACCCGTCACGCCCGAAGGACAACGACCGCCTCAGCTTCCAGCAGTTCCAAGCGAGGCACGGCAACAAAGCCGCAACGGTGTGGGAGATCGCCGGAGCACTCGACGCAGACCGCCCGGAGATCGACGAGTTCGACGAGGGCGCCCCGTTCGCTGGGGGGGAGCTGGTTGGCGCGGCCGACGACGACGAGGCGGGACGAGAAGGAGGCAGCCCACAAGTACCTGAAAACGAAGGGACCACCCCACCCCGACCTCCCCCCACCTCGGCTTCGCATACCAGCCCAGCCACGAGCCAACCCCTCTCCGCACAAACACTCCAAGAGGCCCTGGTCAACGCCCTGCCAGCGCTGCTAGACGTGCTGGCACGAGCCAACCAGGAACCAAAGCCACCAACTACTCACAACGCGAAGGCGGAACCGACCCCACGAACCAACAGCACAGCACTCCGCGCATCAACAACAACCATAATTTCACCAGCCTCACGCGACACCCCGACATGCACCAACGACGCAGCACCGCAACTAACCACGCGACGCGCAAGCTGGCATCAGGACACAGACGCGCCCGGCACGGCAGGCCACAGCCTCGCGCACCCCCACCAACCACCTCTACTTCCTACGCGGACCGTGGGGTTCCCGTTCGAACCCCCGTCCGAAAGCACAACCCAAGCCGAACCCGCTCAGACGAACCCCCCGTCAATCAACAACGACGGGGGCAACTCACCGCCCAACAACGGACAACTCGTCGTCTGCACAGACTCCATCTTCCGCAGGCCAATCAGCAAAGAGGCGGAAAGGGCTATGTTCTGTATCGCAATGCGGGATCGGGAGCGCAGACGAGAAGACAAGGTGCTGGAGGGGGTACCGAGGAAGGCGCTGCCAACGACGACGCGAGTCGACGAGAGGGCAAAAGCCCACTCCACCCAGGCGATTCTCCAGAAGCGGGAGTCTGCAGAGAAGAGGACGCGGCGGCGGAACAGTCTTCCCGCACCGGCGAGCCCCCCGACACCCTTGCCGATAATACGGGACCCAGCCACCCCGACTCACGTTCCAATCATCAGCCAAGAGTCAACCGATCTAATGGCCGGGGACGAGCCGCAGGGGACCGAAGCCCAGCCGGGGGACGGACGAAACTCCCCGTCGCGGCGCCCGGAGGGGCCAAAGGCGTCGCAACCTCCCCGCCCCCAAACAAACTGAGCCTAGACCGCCGGCCATCTTCGACGCACTGATCAAAATCGCGTCGAGCAACATCAGGTCGTGGTGGGCGAAGCAAGGGCCGTATTCAATCGAAGAAGTGACGAGAGGCATTCGAGCCCACGCACCCGACATAGTACTCCTACAGGAAACATGGCTGACGAGCACGAAGCCCACACCGAACGTCGCCGGATACGTCGCCTACCGGCGCGACAGGAAAAATTCGGGGAAGAGGGGTGGAGGACTCGTCATCCTGGTACGGAGCTCGTTGATCAGCCGAATACTTCCGGAACTGGACTTTGGCGAAGACACACTCATGGAGTGCTTAGGTATCGAAATAGACCGCGTAGGCCTCCCAAGCGTCCGCATCTACAACGTGTACCGCCCGCCGGAAGACGGGAAAGACCTGAAGATGGATCCGCTAGCCATGAATGAGAGAACCATCATATGCGGGGACCTCAACACACGCCACCCATCATGGTGCCCCAGCAGGGTCGCAAACCAAGCAGGCACGAAGCTCCACGCATGGCTCTCCAGCAACGCGGCAACCGTGTGGAACGAACCGACGACGCCGACGCGGGACGCATCAAACACCTCCCCCGACGTAACGATCGCAGCTGGCCTCCCACACACCATCCTGAACTGGAGAACGGAGGAAGCATGGGGCGCTGACCATCGAACTCTCATGTTCGACATCCCACGCGGATACAGGCACAGAAAGGAAACACCAAGAGCCGGAATCGCCTGGGGTCGAGCAGACTGGAAGAAGTTCACAGAACATCTCGAAAACACGTGTGCCGCATCCCCGGAGGACGAAACAACCGACCCCCACGAGCTAGCGGCCACGTTAACAGGCCACATCCGAGACGCGATCCGCGAGCACATCCCCAAGTCAACTGGGAAGCTGCCCCCGAGGCCGTGGTGGGACAAGACATTGACACCTCTGTCTCGGAGCAAAGACGCCGCATTCCGGTCGTTCCAGCAGCAGAAAACGGAGCACGCAAAGACCGCGTACGAAGAAGCGAGGGCGAGATTCGCGGAAGCGGCGCTACACGCCAAGACGATCTACTGGGGCGGAATCGTCGACAAAGTGAACCGCGGAACAGACCTAGGGCTACTGTTCCGGACGGTCCGCGAAATCGACGGGAAGAAGACGAGTAGCACACTCCCTCCCCTCCGGTCAGGAGAGCGGACCACCACCGACCCGGCCGAGAAGGCAACCCTCCTCGCCAAATATTACGCCAACGTCTGCAAGAAGAAGACGGAACCAACACCGACAACAAAGCCGGCGACACCGTCCGATGAACGCCAGGAAACCACAAATAAAACCCAGCATAACACCGAAGTCTGCAAGAAGAAGACGGGTTCAACACCGACGACGGAGCCTGCGACACCATCCGGAAAACGCCAGGAAACCGCGAACAACGAAGCCGAAGGCCCGATCACTCTAGCCGAAATAGAGAGAGCAGTCGAGAAGCTCAAAGCGAAGGCATCAACCGACCCGGAAGGCCTCTGCCCCCAAGTTTACAAAGCGATGGAGAAGGGCACCCTCCAGGCACTACTGAAGGTAATCAACGCGTCGTGGGACAACGCGACGATCCCAAAGCCGTGGAAAGAGGCTCATGCCATACCCCTTCCGAAGCCGGGAAAAGACAAGTCCGAACCAGCAGGATACCGCCCAATCTCGCTGACGAGCGTCGCGGCAAAGATCATGGAAACGGTGATCAGGGAAAGGCTCGATTTCATCATCGAAGGAGACAGCTACCCTCACGTCCGACCATTCACGGAGTGCCAAGGTGGCTTCCGGAAAGGAAGGGGGACAGAAGAACAGCTGTTCAAGACCGTGACGACCGTTGACCGCAGCCTCCGGGACGAATGCCACACTTGCCTACTCGTGTTCGACCTCGCAAAGGCATTCGACACGGTAGATCACGACAGACTCATCGCGATCATGAAGCGTCGCGGCATTCCGCCGAAGATAGTGAGGTGGGTCGAGGCCTTCTTGCAGGACAGGAAGGCAAAGTTCCGGGTAGAGGGAAAATACGGCGAAGAGGTGACACTCGAAAGTGGAGTCCCCCAGGGAACTGTGCTCGGACCAGTGTTATTCCTCTTGTACATCGACGACCTCGGCGAAAAGCTGTCCACGATGCCGAAACCAACACGCACCAATCCAAATAGCGTGACCCCATCTCTATTCGCCGACGACGTGGGGGTAGTAGTGGCTGGTCGCTCGGCGGCAGGGTTCAAAGAAACAGTCCAACGAGTGGTAAACGCACTCTCAACCTGGGCCTCCGAGGCGAAGATGGACCTGGCGTACAAGAAGACGGAGGCTGTTCAATTCCGCCCGATCGACAAGTCTGGCAACCGACCCGCGAACATGCGAAGGAGGGTCCACCCACCTCTGATCACCTTCCCGAACTCGCACCAAAAAGTCACTGAGGCACCAACCGAATTCGGCAGGAAGGCACACGAGCAAGATGGGGCGCTCCGCTACATCGATCCATCCAGCCCACACAACAAGAAGAGGATAGTGTCAATCGGCGGAGTGCCAACGACAACGCAACCGCAATGGAGACGAAATATCCATCGAATCGGGGAGACGGCCCAAAACCCCATAGAGTTCACGGTGGTGTCAGACCTTCAGTGGAAGGACAAGGTAACACTCCTGGGGCTGACGATCGACGACAGACTGAACTTCACAGCTCACATAGATCGCATACTGCAGAGCGCTGGGCGGAGGGTAAATCTGGTACAGCTGGTATCCGGGACGAAGTGGGGCCACAAGACCGAAGTGCTCAGAGCCCTCTACATGGCATACGCCCTGCCGGTCTTAACCTACGGCATGGCAGTCTACATCCGTTATGCATCGAAGAAGGACGTGGACAGGATAGAGTGCCTGCATCGAACCGCACTCTGCGCCGTGGTTGGCTGCAAGAAGACGACGTTGACGGAAGCTGTCCTCACCGAGGCACGAATGCTGCCAATCAGGTCGATAACCGACCTCAGGACAGGCGCGCTGGCGGAAAAGATGGCCACGAAGACCATGTGGAAGGACGTGCTGCATCCGCGACGAACCAACGACACCCTCCCGCAGTCCTTCCTCATCCTCAAGAAGACGGCGCGAACATCGAAGCCACGGCGGGAGAAGCACGCACCAAATCCCTTCCCACCTTGGAAGCCGCCACCAGAGCTCCACATCTGCGCTTCACTTCCAAAGAAGTCGAAAAGCGCCGAGGAAAACCGGAGAAAGGCAGAGGCAGTCCTCGACGGATTGCCATCCCCGACATACATCGTCTGGACGGACGGATCGGTTGCGGCGCTGAAGAGAAGACACGCACAGTACCAGCTGCTCCACGGTACAACCGTAACAACCGACGAGGTCACGAGGTGGGGTGGCGCAGGTCTCGTGGTGTACTACCGCCGAGAAGAAAGCTGGAGAGACGCGACGCCGATGAAAGGGACCCGCCTAAGCCGTCAGGCCGGTAAGTGGGCAACCAGCTACCGCGCGGAGCAAGTGGCGATGAAAATTGCGCTGGAATCGCTGGAGCTGAAACTGGGAAAGAGGGAGGTACTCGAAGGAGAGCCTACCAGCAGACACATCTGGGTGCTCAGCGACTCCAGCTCCCTTCTGAACGTGCTGTCCCAAGGTCCGCACAAACAGCAAGAACGGGACAACGTCCGAATCTGGCAGGCGCTCGAGAAACTGGTTGCGAAGGGGTATACACCAGTACTCCAGTTCGTCTACGGCCACTGCGGACTAGCAGGGAACGAAGAGGCGGACGGGCTAGCGAAGCAGGGCGTCTCGCAGACCGGAGAAGAAACGCAGCCGCCGATGACGGTAGGAACCGCGAAGGCCCGGTACCGCGAGCACGCCTGGGAGGCACTACACGCGGCTTCAATGCGGGAATCCCCGTACCAACCGGGCGGGCCGCTGCCGTACACGCAGTTGGTCCGAGGACGGAAGGTCCCAAAAACGGCACACCTGACGAGGCGAGCCGAGCGCGAGATCCGCCAGCTTCGCACGGGACACCACCAACTCCTCAGGAACTGCTACCGGGACGACTGGATGGATCTCGCAGCAGAAGAGAGGCAAGCAACCCGCCCATGCCAGCTTTGCGACGCCACGCCGATCTGCCCCCTAACACACCTTTTCCTGGAATGCAGAATCGGGGGCGACGAGAGAGCGACCATGTGGAGACGGGTCCACAAGGCCATCCCGGACACACCAAGGGAAAAGCCGACACCCAGGGAAAGGCACAAGCTGCTTTGGCCGCTGCTCTTCGAGCTCCCTGAAGCAGCCCTCGCGTACCTTCAGGCCGTGGGGCTTGTGCCGAAGTACGAGGTCTACGAAGACCCACCTGAGCCCGGCACACCGGAACTCGACGGCAACATGGCGGCAGCAGCAACCAATGGCGTCGACAACACCTTCGACCTCGAGGGATCAAGCTCCGAGGATGCCGAAGGATGGGCATAGTTCGGGCCGGGTCGGAAGACTGAGGCGGCAACACACCCGGCACATCCGTGCAAAGCAACCTCACCCGACCGCCGGTGCAGGCGCAACAGGGCTGCTGAGTGCGAAGCGCGAATCAGTACGCTGACGGCGCAGTCCAACACCAGACGCACACACCCGGCACTACACAGTCCCCACGGCCACCGACCAACCGCCGCAAGGCGGCAGCAGTAAACCGGCAGCACGACAACGGAGACGCAGGCGCCGACGAACAGCCGAAGCCCGCACGCCGACACGGACGCAGCCGGTCACCGGACCGAACAGCACCTGAGAACAATAAGAAAAGAGAGGGGAAAAAAAGAAGGCAAACAAAAGTACCACCGCAGCAGCGCAACAGCGCCGCGACCGAACACGACTACCAACGAAGGGTAGACTCGGTGCACCGACAGCACACCCACCTGACCATAGGAAGGTCCAAAAGGGTGGAGTGAGCACTGGAGCGGTCACTGAGGCAGATAGGTAGCTGCAACACAAGAACAGTGCATTAGCAACCAAAACAAAAAAAGACAACCCTCCGGGCCGAGAGCGGACAATGAGCACGGGATAGAACAGCGTCAGAAACACCAGCCCGGTGTTTCCGACTGCCGGAGACGACCTGGCCAACGGACCGCACCACGCAGAGTGAGCACTGGAGCGGTCACTGAGGCAGACAGGTAGCTGCAACACAAGAACAGTGCATTAGCAACCAAAACAAAAAAAAGACAACCCTCCGGGCCGAGAGCGGACAATGAGCACGGGATAGAACAGCGTCGGAAACACCAGCCCGGTGTTTCTGACGCTGCCGGAAGCGACCAGGCCAACGGACCGCACCACGCAACAGCGCCGCAAAGCGAAACAGAGACAAGCAGCAACCAAACCAGCCCCCCCCGACCGAAGCGGAGGACCGACTCAACAGGCAAACCCTGGCACGCCAGGGTTTACCAACAGAAGTCAGAACACCGCCCGGAAGGGAGAGCCGCACAACAAGTCCAAAAAATACCCCCCACCAACTGCCGAAAAAGAAATACCTTTCCCTTACCTTGTCCCACAAAACCAGAACCAATAACAACGCCCCCCCCCCAAGCACGCAAGAGAAGCCGAGTCCTGCCAAAACAACAGACAACGTATTAACCCCCCGTTTCAGTGCTACACGCACCACGCTCAACAACAACCCACAAGAGCGAAGGCAGCAGGACGGGCAGCGGCAGCGAAACAGCGCCACGCGCCCGACGAAAGCAAACCCCCCCCGACCGACACGGAAGACCGACTCAACAGGCAAACCTGGCACGCCAGGGTTACCAAAAGACGTCAGAACACCGCACCGGAAAGGGAGGGCGAGCGAAGGACGAAGCCACAACAAAACCAAGGAAAAAAAACCATCACTGCACACAACACGCAGAGCCAAGCAGCATATCAGCAGCGAACCAAAGCAAACCTCTTGACAAATTACTATCACAGGCAACTGACAGCACGACAATCGCCGGAAACACACCGACCGCGACTGGTAAAGCCTGGCACGCCAGGACATCATTACCAAAACAACGGCAAGAAACAAGGGGAGGGCGGGCAAGAAACAAACCCACTGAACCCCCCCACAACCATACCAAGAACGAACGAAAGGAAACAGAAAACAAACAAACGCCCCAAGGATGAAGAGAAGGCACAAGGAACCTTAGCACCGTATCCCCAAGCCTAACCCGGGCGCGGTTTCCAAATTTTTGAAATTGAAATTGAAATTGAATTAAATCTTTTTTTTTCCACAGGCAGCTGCATCTGTCAGTCACGGGCGCTCCACCTGACCTACCCGGCCGTCACTAGTAAGGCCTACATGGGGGGATCAGTTTGCAGGAAGCCCCGACAATCGAATTCCTCCCCGTTTCCATTTTTCTTTCAGTATCAGTTCAGTTTCTAACCCGACGTTAAATCCGGCCCAGCGAAGCCGTTGCCTACGGGCGTCGACATGTTAAAAAAAAAAAAAAAAAAAAATTTTTTTTTTTAATTCGGGACCAAGCTTGGTACTGAAGCAACGAACTAACGGAGCCTCAGCTGGAAAGCCGGCGACCAGGTGGGAAACCAATCTAGACGAATGAACGAGAAAACCGGAGACTGGCCTAACTGAAGGGTAATTCCTTCTAGCAGTACTGGTGTACTGTGGGAGGGAGAGGGGTTGTTTTCTGCACATCTAGTCTAAGTTGGCTGGGGCTTCACAAGTACGGGCTTGACTTCAGTTCTAGTTCTTAGGTGGGGGTTTGTTCATTATGCCATCACTGATGGTCAGGTGAGGGTCTGCACAGGTGGGGGCAAGTGTGACGTTCTTGGGTTGGGCACTTTATTTTTTTTCCCTGGTTGTATTGTGTGTGCTCATTATCCTATTACCGGGTAGGGTTTTATGTCTCCAATTTCTTGTAGATATGCAATCATGCCTGCACAGTTTCCTGGCAGGAATATATCACTCAATCTTGTGGGGATGGGGTTGATGATGTGCTTTTCACGTGCAGAGGCTGTAGCAGGGCAAGCTCTGAGGACGTGGTACGGGTAACTATCTTTGATTGATTTTCCACAGTGCCAGCACTCTGACTTTAACATGAGTTTCTTCTTGCGTTCGTCGGAACAGAGGTACGGTTTGCTGAGTGGCGAGTGGCCGGTTCGCAGTTGCAGGATGTCTACTTCTGCTCGTCGTGACAGGGATGCCGGCAGTTTCTTCGGGAGTGATCCGGCTGTGGCTATGAAAAAGAAGTTGTGGTCTCTATTGGTTGTGTAGTTGTGCTTTACAAACTCTATAATGCGTGCCCGGGAGGATTGAAAATCTAGAGGGGTTTCCGGATCAGGCTGCGTGGCTGCCGAGGAGGAGTCCCTGGTTGTATACTTTGCGATGGAGTCTGCGTACTCATTCCCGTCTATACCACAATGGGCTGGGATGTACTGGACGCCAATCTCCGCCTTCGTGGTGTGTGCAACTTGGTTCAGTTGCAAGCGAACGGTGCGCGCGATGTAGTCCGTCAATGCATGTGATCCTTTTAAGAGCTCCCGTACATTCGACTGCGAGTCAGTCAAGATGACGGCCCTCGAGAGATTGGTTGATTTGGAAAGATGCAAGAGAACATGTGAAGCGAGTAGCAGTGCAATCATTTCTGCCCTGCATGTGGAGGCGAAAGTGCCACCGTTAGCGGCCAGTACAAGCTCGCAAGGGGACTTTTTGAGCATGCGGAAGCGAACTTTTCCAAGTACGACGCGGGGTACGGCTTTCAGCAGTGCTGGGTTGAGAAGGTCCGGATTCGAGACCTTTACATAGCACGCACTCCCTGTCCTGTCTTTCGTGGCTGATTTGGAACCATCCGTGTATAATAAGAAGTCCACTCGTCCAAACCCAGCAATCATGCATTCTGTGAGTCGCCTGTTCGTGCCAGCGGACTTCTTTTTGGACACTCCTTCAACAAATGGGGATAAAGAGACCAGCGGGGAGTCGAGGTAGTCATGCGGCAACGGGCTACAGCGCAGCTTTTGACGTTTTACGCCAAGTAGGCCAGCGTCGGCAACGAGCGTTCGAGCAGCTGATCTCCAGGTCGGTGACGTGGTGATGGCCGTTTTGCAGACGGAGTGGGCACTTGTACCAGGCTGCCGCAGGAGCTTTTCGTAAAGGATCGCCCCCAGTTTCGAGAAGCAGAGGTCGAGCGGTAATACGCCAGTCTCAAGGTGTAGCGCTTGTAGGGATGTGGATTGGGGTAGCCCTGAGATGAGGCGTAGCGCTCTGTTCTGGTCTCGCGCGAGGGACTGCATGGTTTCCGGTCTGAGCGAGGTGCTGAATATTGCTGCTCCATAAGTGAGGACTGGAAGGACGTACGAGAGGTAAACCGGGCGTAAGATGTGCAGTTGTGAGCTCCTGACCGTTCCCGATAGTTGACGAAGGACTGCAAGTCTCGCGTTGAACCGCTTCCGAACGTTTGCTACGTGAGCTTCGAAACTTAGATTGCTGTCAAAAGTGACTCCAAGGAAACGCGCCGATGTCACATTCGGTATGCAGGCACAGGTGGCGATCAGGACCCGGGGAAACATCTTTATGCATGTTAACAGGTGATTGTAGTTGGCGGGACCTAGACCATTACACTCGACGATGCGACGGTTGTTTAGAGATGCGAGCTTATCGTCAGAAGCCTTGAGTGCTTTTTCTGAGAGGTCGAAAGTGAGGCTGTTATTGAACAGATCATTCGGATGTAGGTCTAGATTCAGCATCCTAGCCTTGTCGATTATAGTGGTTCGGCTTGACGAAGGGAAGTGGACGTCGATCTTCTCAATGTCCACGTCGGCGGTCGTAGGGACGTACATGAGTTTCGTTTTCTCATACGAGATGTCCAAGGCGAACTCAGCGGCCCAATCGTCAATGGCGTTGACTACCGCCTGGGCCTGCTCCCTCAGCCTGCTCAGGTCGCTACTGCTCAGCACAACGGCAAGGTCGTCGGCGAAGAGCGAGAGAGTTATTTCTGGGAAGATGCTGTTGAGCTTAGCGGCGAGAGAGTCGATGTAGCACAAGAACAGCAACGGGGCGAGGACTGTGCCTTGTGGAACGCCTTTTTCCAGATCGTAGAACCTGCCCAGCGAGTCGTTGACCTTGACGGCCGCCCGTCTCTTGCGCAAGAACTCGCAGATCCAGCGCAGCATGCGGCCCGACACTCCTTTCTTCTGCAACTCTTTAGTGAGGATGCTCTTGACGACCCTGTCGAAGGCCTTCGTGATGTCAAAGAGCAGGAGCACCGAGCGTTTCCCACTGTCGCGCGCTGCCTGCAGAGTGAGCTGGACTGTAGCTATTTGCTCCTCAGCTGATCTGCCTTTCTGAAACCCTGCTTGTGTCGGATGCAACTTGCCCTCTAGGTGGCACGAGAGGCGACAGTGGACGAGGCGCTCTAGGAGTTTTGCGACGCAACTGGTTAACGCAATTGGCCTGTACGCGTCGGGCTGGTCCGCACTCTTGCCTGGCTTCAATAGCATCATCATGTGAGCCTCCCGCCAGGTGAAAGGCACTACACCCTTGGTGTACGAGAGGTTGAGCAGTCTCAGCAGAGTGTCCCGTGCCTGCGTGCCGAGGTTGATGAGCATTAGGTTGTTGATGCCATCCGGTCCGCAGCTGGTAGTTGGTTCCAGAGACGAGATACCTCTATCAAGCTCTTGTGAGGAGAACGGCTTGTCGTGCGAGGGGTGTTCGGACGTGTCGTTGAGACGAGGAGTCGGTGCACCGGAGCACACGTTAGCTATGTGTCTACCCATTGCATCTGCCTTTCGGGAGTCATCGAACTCCAGCGTTCCGTTGACGTACAGAGGCGGGATATAGAGGTCTGAGGTGCGACCATCCAAGCGGCGAATCGCGGAGAAGGCTTGTTTCGTTGAGGACAGCCGCGTCAAGTGTGTAGTTGAGCGAGCTAGTGCATCTCTCTTCGAGTTCGCAACCAGAGTGGCAACACGCTCCTGCGCAGAAGCGACGGATGTTTCAGCTTCAGTTGTACTGAGGTTCGCGCTTTTCAGCCTCGCCAGTCGGGTGCGGAGGCAGTCCCGCGCTGCGATCGCCTCGTCTATCTCTGGGTTGTACCAGGGCTTACCTCGTCTTTTGCTTTCCCGCGGGACGCATTTGTCTCTTGCTGTTCGCATGGTTCGGGCAAAGGCGCGTGCAAATCTGTTGACGTCCCGGAAGCTCTGCAGATGCTGTTGTAGGTTGTCGAGGCGAGCTGTGTAATCGTCCCAATCTGCCTTCGCCCAATGGAAGGGTTTCGCTACTCCTTGCGCTGCTGGGCAGGACCCATATACGAGTGAAACCAACATAGGGGCGTGGTCCGATTTACCTGTGGGAAGCGTCCTCCAACCGGATTGTTCAAATTGAGCTGGGACAAGGAATATGTCCGGTGATGTTTTGGAGCAGGGACGTGTGGGCACGGTGGCGTCGTTTAGGCAGACCAGGTCGGAGTTTAGGATCCATTCTGCAAAGGAGCGGCTCTTGGTGTCAGCTTCGTCTGAGTGGACTTCCCACATGGGATGGTGCATGTTGAAATCTCCCGCGACAACGGCGTCGACGGTGGGTAGGAAGGCCGGGTCGAAACGGTCGGTTCGTGTCTCGCCTGGATTGCGTCGCATGATTGGAGGCCGATAGATATTGACCAGTCGGAGTGGCGAGTTGTCAGATAGCGTTACTAGGATGTCGAGCCGCTCGGTCGGGTCGTCGACACCAGTAAGGGCAAAATCAACCTTCCGCTCGTAGACCACGCCTTCTCGAACCAGCGTCAGGAGTCCACCAGCGGCTATTGATGAAGGCGACATACAGTTCCTCGGTACAGTCCTATCTCGCCTCTCGACGCGATACCCCGGTACTATGACCGAATCAGATGGCTTCAGCAGGACTTCTTGGAGTAGGCAAACGTCCACATCATGTATCGTCAACAAGTGGAGTATATATTCCATGCGAACCTTCCAGCTGTGGCAATTGAACGAAAGAACGCGAAGAACGCCATTCCGCTGAGGGCCCGGATTAGGGTGGATGTCCCCGCAGAGTGTGAGAAGCTGACCGTGTGGTGTAGAACGGCGAGGTCGGGGTAGAAGTTTAGAGAGCCACCGCCAATCGGTAGGCGGAGAGTCGCATGGTACAGGTGCAGAGGGTGTCGCTGGAAACGAGGTGTTGGATGATTGATCACGGTGATCAGGAGCGCATGAATTTGAGGGAGCAAAGAGGGTGTTGTATAACTCTAGAAGAGAGGGAAGCGTCGTCAGTTCAGGGAGATTGATCGATGGTTGCATGCTGGCAGGGGTGAGGGAAGATGAGCAAATAGAGACGTACGAGGTCTTTCAGTTCTTCCCCTTCTTACCCTTTTGCGCTTTAGATTTGGGCTTCTCCGTCTCGAGGGATTCACCGCGTTTCGTTTTTTGCGGGGTCGGGGCTGGCGACGCACTGGAGTCAAGGTCGGTGTCTTCATCACTGTCCGTTTGTTGGCTTCGTTTGGTTTGCTTCTTGGCCAACTTGCGTGCGCCGGAGATCTCCTTTATCAGGGAGTCCTTTAGCTGTTCGCCTAGTCCAACAATTTCATGGCGCATCGTGGTGTTGAGCTGAGCAAAAAGGCCGGTGAACCCGTTCTTCATTTCCGCTTCCATGGCGGTGAATTTGCCGTCCTGTCGTTCCTCCCATTCCCGCTGCCTTTTCACGTTCTCCGCGGCCTGCTGCTGCACCATCACCTTCACCTCCTGCATCTCTGCGCGCACCTTCTTCACCTCCGCATCGGTGTCTACATCATTCGTCTGCCCGTTACTGGATGGCCTTGGCGGTGTTCGAGGTTTGCGAATTACGTCGATGTACCGGGGGGGCCGCGCAGTTTCGGTGACCGTCAGGACGACTCCGTCGACATCAAGCTTGTTCGCGGGCGGTGGAGCCACGGCTCGGACGGTCCAGCGCGTCTGGTTGCCGTTTCTGAGCGATCGGATGGGTAGCGTATCCCATTCTGCCTGCGTAAGCGCACTCTTCACGTTTTCCCGTGTGGCTTCCGTTGGCGCGCCTTCGACGTAGTAGAACTTTGTGGGCACGTGCTCGATGGCGTTCATGGCTTGGAGGGCTGCAGCTTTGTAGCAGGGGTCGACCCGCACACCGAATCCCTTCACCGAAACTACAAGCCCCCAGTGCGGCATCAGGCTTCTTTGGACGGTGTCGAGGGAGTCTTCCAGTTTTTCATGGGTGCCATCCTTGAGCCACACGACGTCCAGCTTGCGGCGACGGTCAAACGTGCTCTCGCTGAGCAGCTGTTTGATGAAGAGGCCGCTGCGCCCCGAGGCCTTCATCAAGGTTTCCGCGACAGCCGTCTCCGCAAAGCAGAAGCAAGAGTACACCCTTTTCCCGTTGACCAGGCGTCGAATCTCTGGGCGCAAGAGGTTCAGGCCAGCATTCGGCTGGAGTTTCTCGAGACGCTCGGATATGAGCTTTCTCACAGCTTCGGGGCGCTGGGAGACTTCGAGGTCGGGATCGACTACCTCAAATACCTCCAGAACCAGACCTTCCTTAGTCGAGACAACTGCTTCCCAGACACCATTCTGTGCTGCCATCCTGCGGCTAACGTGCTACTTGTCTAGTTGGAATTCGTGGCCCTCTGGCTTTGCTTGATTTCGCTTTTTGCTACCACGAATTCGCTTACTCTACCGTTTACCTTTGAAGTTACGTACTGTATTGGCCACGGTGAAATACAGATGACAGAAGAAAGGATTCCAGCAAGGACACAAGCCCGCACGACAACCACGCCACTGCAGAGCAGACAGACGAGTTGCGGCTACACACGGCTTGCATGATCTCTTCGCGCCAAAAGAACCTTTGTTCGCTTCGCTCTTCCGTCCTTTCTCAACAACCGAACGCACACAGCTACAGAAAAACGGGGCCTTTGCCTCACGGAGACCCTGCCTGACATTAGGGAAGGCCAACCGACACATCATTCGATTCAAGAATCACTGTCGGTCCCGAGTGTCAGGTCAATCTGTACCCTCACGAGGACAGAACCCCTCACACGTAACTCGTCTGACGAGTGCCCCGCGTGTGGGGGGATGCGTAACGAGCTCAGGGGCCGAAACGGGGGTCTCCGACGTGATTAGCAGCATACTACAGAAGGCTGCCAAAGCATCTTTTCAAAACACACCAACATGTCTACAGGAACCAGCGAAAGAACCTCTCCCACGGCAAGAACAATCAGCCCAGCTGGCCTCTTCCTCTCCTTTCCTTTTTGTTCTCCAAAGAAGACAGGATAGAAGGAAAAGGTGCCTCATCTAAAAAAATGACACCCAGAACGAACGAAAACACGGGGAGGGTGGGGCATCGCCGGGTCTTGACGGACGGAAAGGAGTGCTAAGAAATACTGCTACACACACAAACACCGGAAAACACAACTCGGTATCAAAGGCAAGGCACCATGGGCAGCAGCCGTGTCAACGGCGGGTGAGTAGCGACACCCCCCGCAAGCGAGCCGAACACAACGGGCGAAAGGAGAGAAGACAGAAGAAAGGACTCCAGCAAGGACACAAACCCGCACGGCAACCACGCCACTGCAGAGCAGAAAGACGAGTTGCGGCTATACACGGTTTGCATGATCACTTCGCGCTCACAGTACCACACTTACTGCTCTTTCTTCTTTTCACGCACCGAACACACGCGAAGGTACACACTGAGAGAAATACAGAAGACAGAAGAAAGGATTCCAGCAAGGACACAAGCCCGCACGACAACCACGCCACTGCAGAGCAGACAGACGAGTTGCGGCTACACACGGCTTGCATGATCTCTTCGCGCCAAAAGAACCTTTGTTCGCTTCGCTCTTCCGTCCTTTCTCAACAACCGAACGCACACAGCTACAGAAAAACGGGGCCTTTGCCTCACGGAGACCCTGCCTGACATTAGGGAAGGCCAACCGACACATCATTCGATTCAAGAATCACTGTCGGTCCCGAGTGTCAGGTCAATCTGTACCCTCACGAGGACAGAACCCCTCACACGTAACTCGTCTGACGAGTGCCCCGCGTGTGGGGGGATGCGTAACGAGCTCAGGGGCCGAAACGGGGGTCTCCGACGTGATTAGCAGCATACTACAGAAGGCTGCCAAAGCATCTTTTCAAAACACACCAACATGTCTACAGGAACCAGCGAAAGAACCTCTCCCACGGCAAGAACAATCAGCCCAGCTGGCCTCTT
This sequence comes from Diplonema papillatum, assembly GCA_030068145.1. NCBI lineage: Eukaryota > Euglenozoa > Diplonemea > Diplonemida > Diplonemidae > Diplonema > Diplonema papillatum. Next base: position 16,546 of record JAPJBO010001450.1, on the reverse strand, counting down.
CCTCTCCTTTCCTTTTTGTTCTCCAAAGAAGACAGGATAGAAGGAAAAGGTGCCTCATCTTTCTTTTTTTTTTTTTTCAGGCCACCAGGGCACCTTACTCCACTCCTTTGAGGTCCCCTTGATGGGGATGGTTGGGAAACCATACTAGGTATGGAAGCCATCCTTTCGCGGACCAGTTTCCGCTCGGCTATTGAACTAGGGCTTGCATCTGGGAGTTCATCCCCAAACGCCTGGAGAAGTTGGCCAGTCAGGGAATCGAACCAGCGACCCTCAGGTTAACAATCTGTTCGTTCGGGGGGCTCCTGGTCTAGTGGTTAGGACGTCGGACTATTATCCCATTTATCCCATTCGACCGCGGTTCGATTCCTCCTCAACCACTATTTCAGGTGTTCAGGGATTGGCTCCTGAATGCAACTCCTAGCCCAGTCTCTGTAAAAAACGGCTGCACAGGTTGACCGTGTGGGTGCCAAAGTGGCCCAAATACGATCCAGGGAGAGGCGACTACCATAGAAAATGGGGTACCCTGAGACGTTTACCCAAAAAAAAAAAAAAAAAAAGGGCCCCTCGATCGAGCGAGCCGTGTTCGCGAACACGCGGCGCAAGCGCCCGGACATCAGCTACGTCCGGGACGGCACCACCGTCCTACTTGACGTCGCAGTCACATACCCCCTACAGCTCTCTCAGCCCCACTACGCGACCAGGGCCGCAGCGGAGCCAGGGGGCGCAGCAGCCGCGTATGCTGTTGCCGTCAAGGAGCGTGTCTACAACAGGATCATCGCAAATAAGCCGGACCCGCGGGAGTGGCGAGCGGTGCCGCTAGTTGTAGACACGTTCGGGGCCTGGTGCCCAGGAGCAATCACGGAGCTGCGGCACATCGCCCGCGCGAACGCCCTCCGTGAAGACCGGACCGCTTCGGCCGCCTGCCAGGACCTCTTCCACCGCTTGAGCTTTTCTATAGCCCAAGGGGTGGCGAGGATCGTAATTGCATCTGGTGGGGCGCGACCGGACGAAGCGAATCCACCCTGATGCAGGGGGAAGAGTCACTGCATCGCGGGTTTTTTTACCTGGTCGGACCTGCACTCAGATGCAGGCCAGCCCAGGTCGCAGTGAGGTGGCGTTCACTGTGTGCTGAAGAAGCATTTCTTTGGACTACCGCTCCGGAAGCAACCGGATACCGGCAGCCCCGCTGTACCAACAAGGCTAGTACAGTGTCCCGCGCTCCAAAAAAAAAAAAAATTTTTTTTTCAGGCCACCAGGGCACCTTACTCCACTCCTTTGAGGTCCCCTTGATGGGGATGGTTGGGAAACCATACTAGGTATGGAAGCCATCCTTTCGCGGACCAGTTTCCGCTCGGCTATTGAACTAGGGCTTGCATCTGGGAGTTCATCCCCAAACGCCTGGAGAAGTTGGCCAGTCAGGGAATCGAACCAGCGACCCTCAGGTTAACAATCTGAGGGTCGCTGGTTCGATTCAGGGGATTCGTGGAATGGGTGGTATCAACATGGCTTGTACAGTGTCCCGCGCTCCAAAAAAAAAAAAAAATGCCATCTTTCATAGATGGCCGGTTGATAACGTTATATAACGTTATATAACGTTATAACGGTGATAACGTTATATAACGTTATATAACGTTATATAACGGTCGAAAACGCAAAATAACGGGAAAAATATCGCAAATAACGGTTTTTAGAATTTTTCCGATTTTGGTCATGTTTCCAGATTTTTGTCATTTTTTCCTCATTTTGGTCCATTTCGGCCATTTTTTCCGATTTTGGCCATTTTTGCCAGATCTTGGTCAATCTTAGCCAATTTTTCCAGACTTTTGCCGATTTTTTCAGGATTTGGCCATTTTGCCGATTTTTTCCAGATTTCGGCAATCTTTGCCGATTTTTCCAGATTTCGGCCATTTTTGCCGATTTTTCAAGATTTTGGACAATTTTGAGATTTTGGCCACTCTGGCCGATTTATCCAGATCAGTCAATTTCGGCCATTTTTTCCGATTTTCCAGATTTCCCGATTTTCCAGATTTTGGCCAATTTTTCCAGACTTTTGCCGATTTTTGGATCCCGGTCACAAAAACTGTTCGGAAACAAACCCTGGTCCGAAAAGAATTCGTAGTAACCGGTCCTCAGGGGTCCGTATAGCCCCTCCCCAGAGCTTTTTCTCTTTTACTTATTTTCTTGCGGACTTCCACCCAAGCGCGACAAACGCGATCCTTCCGGATTCACATGACTCTTTCACTGTGCGATGTTGTTCTTGGGATGTGGATGTCTGCAGTTTTGGGTTTCCGGCGTGTGTCCCTCAGTCGGTGGCCCGTAACGGTCGTTTGCAGTGTCCTTCGTGAGGCAGCAGATGTCACCAGCATGATCCGGCCACTGGAGTCCAACTTGTCCAAGCTTGTCCACTCGGCAGACCGTTGCGTACTATGCCAGTCAGACAAGGTCCCAGTACCAAATATGGGTGCATGATGAGCACGAGACATGCAAAGTCGAGCAGTCACAGCTGGCGCTTCCCGTAGAACCCAGCCAGCCCGGGGTCGGTTTTCTTGATCCGGTCGATGAATCGTTGTTCCGGGCTCTTACTTGGTGGTTTCGTGACAGGGAGAACGCTGGGGCCAGTCAATGCCAGGTCGCGGGACAAGGCCTCGACGCGCAGCGTTTCCGCCACCTTCTTCCTTCCGCGTCGCGCCTTTGCAACCGAGGCGCTGCTGCTGCTGCTGTTGCTATCCGTACTTTCGGCGCGAGGCCGTTTGCGCTGTGTACCTGGGGTCTTCGGCTGAGCTTTAGGTTGAGCCTTCGGCTTCGGCTGGACCTTCGGGGAGCTTTTCGCAGGCATAGTCGATATTCCCTTTGGAAAGACTAGTGTGGCTGAAATCGAAGCGGGTGGGGCGGTACACGTGTTTTTGTGTTTCCGACGATCCCGAATGGGCGTACAGATTGGTGTCTTTCGACCTTTTTTTTTTTCCGCGCACGGACTGCCTGTTCGAGCTTGTGCGGGTTTAAGAAACTCAGACAAGAATAGCTCTGGTGAGGGGCAGGGCATAAATGACCAAAACCCTGGAAAAATCGGCAAAAACGGCCAAAATGGGCAAAGTCTGGAAAACATGGCAAAACTGGCCAAAAATGACCAAAACCTGGAAAAATCGGCAAAAATAGCCAAATTTTTGAAAAACATGGCAAAAATGGCCAATCCTGGCCAAATCGGTAAAAACGGCCAAAATGGGCCAAAATCTGGAAAACACGGCAAAACTGGTCAACATTGACCAAAATCTGGAAAAATTGGCAAAAATAACCAAAATTGGCCAAAATCTGGAAAATGTGGCAAAAATGGCCAAAAATGACCAAAATCTGGAGGACAGTGTGACCTCCCATGGACTGGTAAAAAACCGTTATATAACGTTATATAACGTTATATAACGTTATATAACGTTATATAACGTTATTATAACGTTATATAACGTTATTATAACGTTATATAACGTTATTATACCGTTATTATAACGTTATATAACGTTATATAACGTTATAACGGTCAAATAACGTTATTTTTCGACCAAAAATGGCAAATAACGGTTTTATAACGGTCAATAACGGTTTTTCTGGATTTAGGGGGGGGGTAACAAATAACTCCGGGAATAACGTTATATAACGTTATATAACGTTATATAACGGCCATCTATGATCTTTTTTTTTTTTTTTTTCCCGACGACAACTAGTGTCAGACTAGCCTACCCGAAGGCAGTTGATTCCTTTAGGCAAGATTTCTCTACCGGCGGAAGTTGTTTGGGTTAACGTTTTTTTTTTTTTTTTTTTTTTTTGGAGCGCGGGACACTGTACTAGCCTTGTTGGTACAGCGGGGCTGCCGGTATCCCCCCGTATCCGGTTGCTTCCGGAGCGGTAGTCCAAAGAATCCATTGGCATTTTTTTTTTTTTTTTTTAGATGAGGCACCTTTTCCTTCTATCCTGTCTTCTTTGGAGAACAAAAAGGAAAGGAGAGGAAGAGGCCAGCTGGGCTGATTGTTCTTGCCGTGGGAGAGGTTCTTTCGCTGGTTCCTGTAGACGTGTTGGTGTGTTTTGAAAAGATGCTTTGGCAGCCTTCTGTAGTATGCTGCTAATCACGTCGGAGACCCCCGTTTCGGCCCCTGAGCTCGTTACGCATCCCCCCACACGCGGGGCACTCGTCAGACGAGTTACGTGTGAGGGGTTCTGTCCTCGTGAGGGTACAGATTGACCTGACACTCGGGACCGACAGTGATTCTTGAATCGAATGATGTGTCGGTTGGCCTTCCCTAATGTCAGGCAGGGTCTCCGTGAGGCAAACTTTATTGGTATGGGAGTTTGGTTGGGAGGGAAAATGGGAAAACCGCTATCACACTCGGTCTGTGTGCCGCCCGAAGTGAAGAAAAGGTGGCCGATCGCAGTGCTGACGTGCATTTGCCTCGGCCTCCTGCTGCTCGTCGAAGCCGAGTTCTCCGTCACTGAGCCGTTTGTGACGTCCAACTGCGAAGTGTCGTGCTGGATCGGAACGTCCCTGAAGCAGAGTCCGTGTGCCTTGAGCGAGGGGATCGGCTGCCACACGTCGATCTCCGACGTCCCGGTTGCAACGTGCTTGGTCGTCGTGCGAGTGGCAGCGGGCCCCACCGTCGTGCCGACGGCAGATGCGCCGTCGACCGCCGTCCCGCAGTACTCGCAGTGCTTGATGGACGCTGGGTCTGCACCTGACGCGATACTGACACACCCGCGCCCGCCTCTGTTCACCCTTTCCGACGGGCCGCCGCAACCGCCGAACCTGCCAACACCAGCTGACTCGAACCCGGCGGCGTACTACCTCCAGGACGACGACGACCGGATCTCGTGGGCCGTGGCCAACTGGGAAGAGGAGACGTGCATCCGGTTCACGAAGTGCAGCAGCCCCTTCACGTGCGAGGAGCCGTTCATGGTCTTCGTCTCGGACGCCAGCCGGTGTGACGCGCCGGTCGGAACTTCCGGCTGCGTCAGCGAAGTCAACATCCGGACTATCCGCTACCAAGGTTGGGTCGCTCATGTGACCGCGCACGCCCTGGGCCTCTCGCGCGAGAACACGAGGAACGACAGGGACGGGTACGTGACCCTCAACGAAAGCAACATCTGGTCGAAGTCGGAACGTGCCGCCGACCGCTGCCGCGCTATCGCTGACGGTGCTGCCTTCCGGCGTGGACGTGGCGAAGAAGACGGATTTGTCGAGTTCCACAGCGAGGGTCACCTGCAGCCCGTGGTGCATGAGGCTCCAGTAGTCGTACGGGCCCGGGTCGCGCCCCGAGGGGCCAAATTACTCGAAGTCGCCGGCTCCTTCTCCACCAACTTCGCCGCCACGATCTCCGACGTGTCGGTTGCAACCTGCTCGGTCGTCGCGCGAATGGCTGCAGGCACAACAGACGCGCCGCCGTCCGCCGTCCCACAGACAGCAGCTCCCGCACCGTGCACATGCAGCGTTGGTACGCCGCCGTGGTGGATCGAACGCTCGGTGCCGACGGCAGATGCGCCGTCGACCGGAAGGCATGCCGCATCTGCATCTCCCTCGCCCCCTAGAGCATACGGCGGCTGGTTCGAACGCGACCGCTACGGCTCGCACACTGCTGTCGGGTGCTGCGAGGACCGCCCCTGGACGCGACCTTCATCTGTCACTGCCGCCGACACCGTTTGGGATCCCCTGATCCTCCCTGACCTTACCCACGCCATCGACGCGCCCTGCCTCCCGCGCCTACCGCAGCCCCCTCGTTCCATACTACGGAGTCTGCCAGCGAGACAACGAAGGTTGATGAGGGCGGCTGTCAGGCGCCGGAGCATGCTCCGAGCTCAACGTGCCACGCTCGAAGGCACCACTGACAACGTCCTTGTCCCCCACGCTCGTGCATCACCGTTGGTCCTCGGCGGCGGTTGTACGCAAAACACGTCTGTTGCGGTCAACCCCGTGCGACCCCCGCCCTCGACTACAACGCTCGCAACAACGTCCGTCCCGCCTGCCCCCGACACTCCTGCACCGCTGTCGTTCTGGGTCTGTGACCCCTCCGGCAAGCACCGACACTGCACGGTGGACAGTGAAACTGTCGTCGGGGACTTCTTCGCGCAGTCGACTTGGTTTGACCCCGACGTGTGCTGGATTTCGCAGGGAACCAGGCAACTAGTCCTCTCGGACTCCTTTGCCGAGAACGCCGTCAACCGCGACGACACACTGACCGTGATGGTCAGGCTCCTCGGGGGAGGTGGCCGAGGTAGTTGGCGCGGCGGCAAGGGAAACAGGGGCGGTAGGGGCGCTGGGTCCTCGGGTACCAGCGTGCCAAGTGCCCCCGCTGGGGATGCGAGCTCCGGGACTAAGGGGCACAAGGGCGGAAAATCGCGCAGGGGGAATGGACCACCCGATGGCCTCGTGTGGAGTGATGGCGCAAGGGACTGCGATAAAGCTGACCTGTATCGCGACTGGGAGTTCCCTGAGATGCGCTTTCGAGCCGTCTTCCCCCTGCACGTGTTCGACGGCGACGTCACCCATGCGTCATGGGAAGAAGTGTCGGGCTCCCCGTTCCAGTGGGGGCAGTACTACCTGCACAGCGTCCTGACCCGCGGTGCAGTTAACTCGTGCTGGGATGCTGCAGCCAAACAAGAGTTCTCCCGGGGCGAAGTTTACCAGACCTTGGAGATACACTTTTCGGCCAACGCAGCAGATGAAGTCGACATCTTGCGCGCAAGCGGGTACCAGGGTGCGTACTTTGAACCGCTGAACTCGCAAGATTACCGTGTCCTACTGGTCCCGGATAGGGCGGACATGGGGGAAGTCAGCAGCATCGCAGCCAAGATAGACCATCTCCAACTGGGTCTTTCTTACTGCAGAGGGGAATTGGGTGTTCGAGTCAGGGCATCCTCGTACGCCGAAGCCCGTCAGCTGTTACCGGATTTACCCGCGGAGATCGCCTACTTCGCGGTGGCTGGCATCCCCTGCGGTTCGAACGCAAACACGCTGCAACGGAACTTGACGCGCTTGGGGTGGAACGTCACGCCTTTGTTCAAGACGGCCAAATCGGGACGATACGCCGAGTGGGCTGTCAAGTCCGAGACGCTCCCGGGAAGGTTTGACTGCGATCTCCTCAACGGCATGCGCATCACCATCAAAAGGGTGGATCGGTACCCGATCCAACCCTCCAGACATATCGCGTCCGTCCGCCTCTCGTCCTCATACAGAGACGAATCGAACACGCTGCGTTGCGACGTACATGAAGGTTCAACACCGGTTCCGTACAGCGTATTCCTCGAGCGCTACGGCAAAGCTGCCAGTACCCTGTGGGAGCTTGCTGGTAAGAGCAGTACCACGGATGGTGCGGACGGATCTTCCTTTGGCAACGACGGCACCCCTCTAGCCGGCGGGAGCGAGGTCGGGCTGACGTCCTATGCAAAAGCGACTCTGCGGCCTTGCAGCTCGCCCCCGCCGGCCCGTGCAAATCCCACCTCATCGTCCTCACCGTCGTCCTCGCCAGTTAATCCGCCTAGGGCTGTCGCCGACATCGACGAACTCGAGCTGCAATCCCTGGTTCGCAGCCTTGTTAAAGAAGCAACCTCGTCCACTGCCTCCGCACCTGTTCCGCGGGTCGCACCCCTGCCCGAACAGCCCCCCACGCAAGACGCAGCCGCGTTCAAAGAGTTTGTCGGCAGCATAGTGCGGGAGAGTGTTGCCGACATGGAGAAAAAGCGTGCTCCCACCCTTGGTGCATGTGAGGTAGCAACCCTGGTCGAAAACTCTGTCGGAGCATGTGTCGCGCAGAAAGTGTCAGAGGCCGTCGCTGGTCCGCTCCTCGAAGTCACCGCTCAACTGAAGCTGATGGGGGAACGGATGACGACGCTTGCGGCGAGGGTGGATGAGGTCCAGTCGTCCTCCGCTGGTAAGGGGGCTAACAAGGGATCGAAAATGACTTCTCCATCCCCAACCCCTGAGCGCGACATGCCCTTAGTGGTACACAATACCTCAGAACAAAGTCAGACCTTAGTTGCTGCCCCCCCGGCCGAAGCCAGCCTCGGGCTGGTTCCCTACAGCCAGAACCTAGTCAGCACCGAGCTAGCCCAGCCCCTGGTCAACCGGCCCCAGAAGCTGGATGCGATGAAGGTCGCCATGCCGGTCCTGGACGGGGACAGCGTCAAGGAAAACGTGAAGATAATCACGGCCTTGCACAAGAAAATGAAGTCGACGCGGCCGAGATCCCGAAGCTTGACTTTGTCGCAAGACAGCACCGCGTCGCAACACAGCGCCGCTAATCAGGCGCTCCTCGCGGACGTATGCGGCCCGGTAGATGACGCCCCTTGCTCAGACGCCCCTTGCTCATTTCGCGCCTGCGAAATCGAGCGGGAGCGGATGTAAACGCAGGCGCCGGAAGCCCTGGGACACGGAACGCGGGGGCAGTAGGGAAAGGGGAGCAAGACGCACCCAAGCTCGGTCGTGGAGTGATTCGCTCCTCTTTGCCTGCTTTAACTGCAGGTCGTACAACGCTCGAGAGGGCCTCGTCAAAGGCCTGGCCGAAATCACCAGAGGCATTCAGTCCCTGCAGCCCGACGTGCTCCTCCTGCAGGAAACTTGGCTCTCCGACATCTCGCTCCCTCCACACCTAGACGGGTACATTGCGTTCCGGCTAGACCGGGGCGGCATCGGTGGCGGCCTCCTCACGTTCGTCAAATCGAACCTCTCGGCCACTGTGATCCCCGGGGCCTCTGTCAGCAATGACCCCCACACGGAATGCCTCGGTGTGGAGATCAAACGCGTCGGACTCCCCCCGCTGAAGGTGTTGAATGTGTATCGACCTCCTGGTGCCCACACCCGGAAGACCCTCAACCTAGATTCTCTGGAGTTGGACGACACAACCATCATCGCGGGTGACCTAAATCTCCACCATCCGCAGTGGTCTAAGGGGGCGCCCAACCCAGGTGGCACTGCTTTGTTCCACTGGGCACAGGAGTACCCCGCGGTGGTGCACAACGTCCCGTCCAAACCAACAAGGGAGCCCTCAAGAGCTAGGCCCTCGTCGCCGGATATCGTGATCACGGCCCGCAGTCCGGTGCCCCTGATTCATGGCTGGGACACACTGCCGCCGTGGGGATCCGACCACAAAGTCTTGATCTTCCGAGCAGCCCGGGGACACCGTCAAGTGCTGCCGAAGAGACCCCCCCACTACGTCTGGGCGAAAGCCGACTGGGAGGAGTTTCAAAAGGAAGTTGAGCAACGCAGTCCGACAAGCCCCGACCTAGGCATCCAAGAAAGGTCGGATAGGCTATCCGCTGCGATCCGCTCTGCCATCCGCGAGCACGTGCCCCGGGCGTCTGGAAAACGCCCGCATCAACCGTGGTGGACGCAGGAGCTCTCGCTTCTGGAGAAGCAAAAAAGGTTAGCGCTGACGGCATCTGAAGGGGATCCGTTCGACGCCGACAAGCTCGAGGCTTACGGCCAGGCGAAGGAGTCGTTCACGGCGGCCGCTCACCTAGCCAAGGGCACGTACTGGAGAAAAGTTGTTGCTGGAATTAACTTCGGTACCAGCCTCAGCTTCTTGTTCGGAATCATCCGCTCGATAGACGGCCGAAGTCAACGGTGTTCACTTCCTCCACTGCTTGACGGGCAGTCCCAACGCACCACCAGCAGGGAGAAGGCCGACCTCCTGGGCAAGTGTCTCGCCGAAACGTGTAAGGCCAAGGAGGAAGGCGCGCCATCCCGATTCCAACCAACCTACGGCCCTGAGCCAGAGCCAGACGATGGAATCCGAGGCGCCACCGGAGAGATAACCCCGGAGGAACTGGATCGGGCGATCGAGGACCTGCAGAAGAAGGAGAGCCTTGATCCACAGGGGCTGTGTTCGACGGCCCTGAAAAATCTCGGACCGGAGGCCCGCAAATCGATGCTCCTGCTCTTTAACGAGTCCTGGAAGCAGGGCACAATTCCTAGCCAGTGGAAAGATGCCTACGTTGTCCCCGTCCACAAGCCCGGCAAGGACCGTTCGTCCCCCCAAGGCTACCGCCCCATCGCCCTGACCTGCGTATCAGCGAAGCTCATGGAGATGGTAGTCAAGAACAGGCTCGTCCACATCACGGAAAGCCCTGACTTCCCGACCGTGATGCCTTACACCAACATCCAGGGTGGCTTCCGTGAAGACCGCGGAACTGAGGAGCAGGTGTTCTCCATCATTGCCTCCTTAGACGAAGCCCGGAGCCAGGGCGAGTTCGCCTGCTTCCTCTCCTTCGACCTCGTCAGTGCTTTCGACACAGTGGACCACGACCGTCTGCTACGAATACTCGAACGAAGGGGGATCCCACAACGTTTCGTGCTCTGGCTGCGGGCTTTCCTAGAAGACCGCACGGCGCGGTTCAAAGTAGACGGCGTGCTGGGTAAGTCTTTCGGCCTGCAGAGCGGCGTTCCCCAAGGCACGGTCCTTGGGCCCGTCCTCTTCCTTCTCTGCATCGATGACCTTGGAGGAGAGATCCTCGCATTTAAGGATAAAAACACGGCTAGTAAAGTGACCCCTTCGTTGTACGCTGATGACGCTGGATTCGTAGTCTCTGCCAAACGTCGCGATGTCCTAACTGACAGGGCGCAGGGAATAGTCGACCTCGTTGAGAATTGGGCGATCCGTGCTAAAATGCGAATCTCGCACGACAAAACGAAAGGCATATTCTTCAACTGGAAGAGAGGCGACAACTCCGCTGCACCCCTGCTGGTGTTTAACTCCACACGTGAGGAGATCCAACCCGACCCTCACGACGCGAGTTGGGGGTTCAACAACTGCCGCTTCGTCTCGCACGGCGACATGAGGGTGCACCACGGCAAGCACGTCGTCGCTCACAATGGAATACCGGTCAGGTCAGGGGATGACCTTCGGCCCAGAAACGAAACGACTAGCATCGAAGTGGCCACCACCCTCAATTGGGTCACGCGGCACCGTTTCCTGGGTCTGATCATTGACGACGAGCTTTCTTTCCGCCCGCACGTGAACTACGTGCTGGACAGACTCTCGCAGAGGATGATCATCCTGAGAAGGACCTGCATGAAGTCGTGGGACCTCAGTGTCAGTACGAACCGCAAGGTGTATCTGACATACGTGCTCCCGGTCATAACGCATTGTCTCGCCGCTTATGGCCCGTTCCTCCTCCCTCGCCCCGGCTGCCCTAAACCTGGTCTCCTGGCCGTCCTCGAGAGCCGGCATAGGGCAGCCCTGTCGTACGTGCTTGGCTGCAGGAAGGGAGTGTCGGCTTTTATCGTGCAGAGAGAGGCCCGTGTACTATCAATCCACGGATACATTGAGTACAGACTCGGCGCTCTCTGCGAAAAAATGTCGCTACGACGTTCCATCTGGTCCGACGTGCTTGACACGCGCAGCCTGCTGCTCAAGAAATATGCGGATCTTAACGAGCGTGCGCGCACCAAGACCAGGAGCCGAGAAATCCCAATGTACTGCCCGTTCAGACCCTGGGAAAGTATTACCGGGGTGACGATCAATAGCACGCTCGGGAAGAAGCGGTCGAAAGATCCGGCTACGAACTTAAGGACGGTGTCGACCAGGCTGGATGCTCTCCCGAAACCCTACCGCATAGCCTGGGCAGACGGCTCCGCCAGGAGAGAGGCTCGCCTCCCACGTTACACGGGCCCTGCGGAGCTGAAACCCTGGTCTACAAACACCACCGACACTACCCTGTGGGGAGGCGGCGGAGTCTACGTGCAGAACCCGTTTGGCAACCAAGGCCCGGACTGGAGGCGACCAGTGCACGGCAACGCCATCACATGGATCTGCCCAGTTGGAGCTCATGCAAACAGCTACCGCGCTGAGCAGGTCTCTCTCCTCAACGCGGTCGAAATCTTGGATGAAGAGACCGCGCAGGAAGCTGCTACGCAGGCAGGTACTGAAGATCCGAAGGTGGCATGGGTACTCAGCGACTCGCAATCATTGGCAACAGAGCTCAGTCTGGGCGCCCACCGGCAGAAGCGACGCTTGAATCAACTGATCTGGCTCAAATTCGGTAACATCGTGAAGAGGGGGTACACCCTGATCCTTCAATTCGTCTTCGGCCACTGCAAACTCGCCGGAAACGACCACGCCGACTCGCTTGCGAAAAAAGCGGCAAAACTGGCCTACGAATTGTCGCTATCCCCTGAGATGGTCCTCGCGGTCGGAGTTTCCCGACCGCCGCCTTTCTCGTACGTTGAAGCAACGAACCGCTTCAAGCTGTTCTTGTTCAGGGAGGACGGAGAGAGGGGGGCCAAAGGTGCAATTATGAGGGCAAGACGCCTCGTGGTGGGCATGCCCTTCTACAAGATCGTCGGGGGGCGCAAAATCCCAGTACCTGACAAACTGACCGTGAGAGCGGAGAAGGAAATCCGGCAGTTCCGAACCATGCACCACGGTCTTTTTGTCACCCGGTACTTTTCAGGGTACATGAACCTCCCGGCCGGAGAGAGGGCTCTGTACTTCCGACCCTGCCCGCTCTGTGGCTACCGAGTCCCTAGCTTCCTCCCGCACATATTCATCTCATGTAGGCATGCGGAAACGGGGCCTGCACGCGCGGCGATGTGGGATGCGGTGGGATTCGACAGGTCCGCTGCAATTGAGATCCGCTTGTGGGAGCTCCTATTCAAGCATCCTGACGTCGCCCTCCGCTACCTGCAGCGGATCAACGTCATCCCGCAATACGCGATACAGCGTAAAGATGCAGAGGGGACCCGGTCTCCATCCATGGAGAGTCGCGAACGCGACGAAGAGCCCTCTCCGCGCCTGTCCGCCTTCACCGCGGCGACACCGGTCTCGCCCCCTCCTACTCCGCCATCTTCCCCTTCAACTGGTCCTGACATCGCCGGGGACGGACCATGGACTCCTCTCCCCAGCCAGTGGCGGCCGCGGGAGAGCGACTCGGAGTCCGGCTGACGAAGGACCTTCTGAAGTTCGACTTGAGGACGCCATGCGCAGCTGCGGGACGACGACCCCGCTCACGAAGCTCACGCCCACCGATGAAGCTTAATTGAAGTGATAAGCATGCTCCCCCCTGATCAACTACTATCACACTCCCTAGGCTGGACCTCCGCAGTCCGCAACAAGCAACGTCTTCTTTGTGTAACCTCGGTGCACCGCGGCAGCCTCCCTGACCACCCAGCAGGTCAAAACACGGGGAGTCTGCTTATTACCGGTCACCGGGCTGCAGATAGGAAACTGCAGGAAAACCGAGAGACAGGTTCGATAGACAGCTGCCTGACACACCGTCACACGACCTGTCTACCGACAACCAAGTGAAGTGAAGTACATCCCGCCCCCACGCGGCACCCGTCTTTGTTTTCAGCAACCAACGACAAAACAAAGGAACTGGTGCACCGCGGCGGCTCCCTTGACCACCCAGTTAAAGGTCAACACAGGGGGAGACCGCTTATTACCGGTCACTGGGCTGCAGATAGAAAACTGCAGAATAGCGTCAACAACGGGCCAATGAGGCAGCCGGATTACAACCAAACACCCACTGACCCAGCCACCGCGCCCCTCTTATGTTTCCCGCCTTTCGACGTAACAACACCCGGACTCCGGGCCGGAGCAAAAGAGGCCACGCCCAAACCGCCCGGAAGAAACCGGAACGGGCGAGAGAACGACCACAGAGCAGGAGACAGGGAGGTGAAGTCCTAAATATGACGTTTGAAACTTTTTTTGCCCATTCTATTACTATTTCAAACTTTTATACCATTCTATTACTACCCCCAAACTTTTATACCATTCTATTACTACCCCCAAACTTTTACACCATTCTATTACTACCCCCAAACTTTTATTCCATTCTATTACTACCCCCAAACTTTTATACCATTCTATTACTACCCCCAAACTTTTATACCATTCTATTACTATTGCAACTCTGGAGACTGAATTCACCCATTGCTGGCAGCCCTCGGTACAAAGACAAGTACATGCTTGTCACAAAAGCCTTGTGCGAGTCTGCCTCTATTCGACTTGGTAGTGAAGTTGCCTCATGATGTAAATGTGTCACATTGTGTGGACCATTACGCGGTATCCAAACATGAAGGAGAACGGCTTGTAGTATGGTCAAAACTTGAACCCATTACGGTCCCAAAGCTGAACCCCATTCCCAAACTTTAAACCCATTTTGGTGTCACCCAGTGAGTCGGTCACTGAATTACGTTAGTACAGTGTTAGGACCAGTCACCAAGTCCAGGGTGCCCGACACTTCTACTTTTTTTCCACTTTCCATCCCCAGCCCCGCCGCGGGCTTTCCAGGGCTGGGTCCCATTGACAGCCTGGGAACCATTCCCGCAGCATGTACTACGTGTTGCCCGTAAACGAAACGTAGCCAAGCTCTGCGAGTTGATGTTGCCGACTCAGTTGACATCCTGGCATTCCTGATGACACCTGTTCTGCGAGAACTCTCAAAGGGAAATACCAAAGCCGGAAACCCACATGAAAGGGTTTGTGCTGACTCGCAGGGTTGTGCAGAAGAGCGCGACTGCGGTGGGCCAAATAAACTGACCGATGATTTCTAGCGTTATTTGTGGATTTCACAGCGGCCGGCGACCAGTCTGAGTCGTCAGAGTGGCTGAACGGTCGACCAAATCTTCGGTGGAACCCTGGGCCGGGCACAGTCGTAGTGGCTTTTGTTCGGCGATATAGCGTAGACTCCAGAATCCAGCACCGTGCTGCGTGCACGCGTACTGACTCGTATCTGAGCCTGATTAGCGTCAAAGGGCGGAACTACAGGATTGGAGTGGGATTCCCACGGAAGCTCCCTCCACAGGGTGGAGTCGGGGCAAAACAGAATGTCGGGGTCGTCGACTCCGCAAACGAGAGACCGAAATCCACTTAGACTCCGTGTTGGCAGTTTGAGATTTCGTCTTCGCTTAGAAACTTGCGGCAAAGCAAAAGGGGCCTCTTTGTTTCGTGCGGTGGGATAACGCTTCAACGTTTTCGGTACTGACGCCAAGTGCTGGGATACCAACCAAATGGTACAAAAGTTTGGGGATAGTAATAGAATGGTATAAAAGTTTGGGGATAGTAATAGAATGGTATAAAAACTTGGGGATAGTAATAGAATGGTATAAAAGTTTGGGGATAGTAATAGAATGGTATAAAAGTTTGGGGATAGTAATAGAATGGTATAAAAGTTTGCGATAGTAATAGAATGGTATAAAAGTTTGGGGACGGTAAGGGAGGTCACATTTTTACCTTACCGGGAAAAATCCCCGGTGGTGTCAGCCATTTTGCAAAAGGTCGAAGCCCCCCCCACCGGGCGGTTTTTTTTCCACCGCATTCTGAGGTGTCCCCATAAATGGTACAGTGTTTCCACCGCATTTTGAGGTGTCCCCATCAATGGTAAGGTGTTTCCACTACGTTTTGAGGTGTCCCCATCAAGGGTAAAGTGTTTCCACCGCATTTTGAGGTGTCCCCATCAGGGGTAAAGTGTTTCCACAGCATTTTGAGGTGTCCCCATCAAGGGTAAAGTGTTTCCACCGCATTTTGAGGTGTCCCCGTCAAGGGTAAATTGTTTCCACCGCATTTTGAGGTGTCTTGCGATCCATCGTGGGAATTCCACAAAGGCAAACGAACGCTCTCCAGGAATATATCGGTTGGCCGGGTAGGAATTCCTTTTTCAATGTCGCAATCGCCTCTTCCGACGTCGGACGTTTGGGATTGCAGATACCCTGCGTCGCTAAGGGCAGCGTGGAAGAAGAGGTTTGGCGAGGACGATTATCCTGACAAACGTAAGTTTAAGGTCAGAGATATGGAAGGCTTTTGCGTCTCCCGGTTCGGTCGCTGCGAAGTCGGTGTCGTGGAGGTCGTACGCTCGGTGGTAATCGACGTGCTCGAAGTCATGTTTGCGGAGGTCGCAGGGTTCGACCTGCAGCACCTTCTGGCGGTGTTGCTCATGCTAGAGAGCAAGGATGCCGTGTCCGTAAACAAGGCGGTCGCCAAGGTGGTTCCGGGTTTCGTGGTGCCGCCACCAGGTTTTGGGCCGAAGGAGGATGCATCGAGTAGGTCATCTGGCGAGGCAACGACACAACAGCAGTTGCAGCAAATACTCATGCAACAACAGCGCCAGCAGGAAGTGATGATGCAGATGTTGCAACAGGTGCAGCAGGAGTTGCAGACGATGAAGGCGCAAGCAGCTGCATGGCCGCCCGCTCCGCAGCAGCACTGGCCGGAGGAAAATGCCGACTCTTCTTGCGCTCCAGCGGGAGACGGGCTTCAGCCTCGCGGCCAGCCCGCGACTTCGAGTTCGACAAGGCCGGCATTTGTTGGCTACACGGAGGACGCAACAGACGTCCGAGAGTGGGAAGGAGCCATGGCAACGGACGTTGCCGGGCTTGTACAAGACCTCCGTCTCAAGTACCTGAACGGTACGCCGTCGGAGGCGCTGGCCGGCAGCTTCGGGCGCTTGCGCGACTGGGTTGAGGGAGTCGCGCACGGTGGTGGCTGGACGTACAATTTGGAGATTGTACGTTTGGGCAACAACCTCCTGCAGGAGGTCAGGCTGCACCACTACTGGTGCACGAAACAACTGC